>JAHZNC010000990.1:0-31273 GCA_027744095.1 Zhuqinia jingwanae
GGGATTATTCGTAGATATACCAAATTTATCCAAGATCACATCAAGATTCGAATGGTGATGGCATTGGAGATTTGAAAGGTATGATATTTTCTTCTTTCATCACACTTCTGTTTGCGTAACTGGCAAATGAGCTAACGATGCTAAACTACATTTCATTGTCGGCCACGTATTTCATTTTAGGTATTGAGTCCCGCCTGGATCACTTTGTGGAACTGGGAATTGGAGCGGTATGGATCTCACCAATTTACAAAAGCCCCATGAAAGATTTCGGATATGATATTTCAAACTTTACTGACATTGAACCAACTTTCGGAACACTGGAGGACTTCAGATCACTATCTGCTGCCATGAAGGAAAAGGGTATGCTCGTTAACTTGTTTGTAACTATCTGAAAATTCATTTAAAATAGGATCTCGTATTGCCCCAGAATATGACACCTTTTTCATACATACCTAACTAATTTTACAGGTTTGAAACTTATTATGGACTTTGTTCCAAATCATTCCAGTGATGAACACCCTTGGTTTGAAAAGAGCATTAACAAAGAGGGCAAATATACCGATTACTACGTGTGGAAAGATCCCAAAGGATTTGATGCTGAGGGAAAACCAATTCCTCCTACCAACTGGGTATGGATTTGTTCAGAATTTAAGAATTTAAGCTTTTTAAGCTTTTACGTAGCTTAAGAATTTGCTCGTAATGACTTTGGCATATATGTATATTAGCACGATAACTTCAAAAAATTCATAAAGACTGTATACAAAATTTCTCAAAATTTTGTATACAGTCTTTATAGACAAAAATCACTTTTGAAATGTTGACGCTTTGCAAGCTAGTTAAGCAAAAAATGCTTTTTTTGCAACTGAAAACCTGTCATATCTTATTAAGCTAATATATATTTGATGCAGTTCTTACAACATTGTTTTAAATGTACGTAAATTTTAATTATCTTCAGATCCAACATTTTGGACCCTAACCGTCCACCTGAATTAATTCCCTCTGATCATGGATACTGGAAGCACATTTACACTATCAATCAACCCAGAGTCTTGGAAGCACTTGCTGAGTACAGGAAATTGATTGACATTTACGATTTGTCCGACGGAAAAGAACGGTACACAAACTGCAACATTAATGCAACATTTAAGAATTCTTGATTAATTAAGTAAATTAACCAATTTTTCTTACCATTAATTTTAGTTGCATGATGACTGAACAGTATCTTGACACAATCGAAGAAACAATTGCGTACTACGGTACAGATGAGAAACCAGTCGCACATTTCCCTTTTAACTTTGATCTCATCCGATTCGTAAATGGAAGCTCGGATGCCGAAGCGTTTGCTTACATTATTGATGAATGGTATACCAAAGTTCCCGAAGGAAAGACAGTCAACTGGGTTATTGGAAATCACGATAATAAGAGAATCGGGACTAGATATGGTGAAGATGCCATCGATAAGCTGAACATGATTATAATGTTGCTCCCGGGTAGTGCTGTCTCTTACTACGGCGAGGAAATAGGAATGGTCGACAGAGAAATATCATATGAAGATACGGTTGACCCCGCTGGGTGTCTTGCCGGACCTGACAGATATCATCTTTTCTCCAGAGATCCAGAACGTACTCCAATGCAATGGACATCAGAAGAGCCATCTTCAGGTTTAAAAAAAATACATTTTTACATGTGGAATTCCATTCATTAGGAATGCATTTTCAGCAATATATTTTTAATTTGGGTTACATGATTTATTGTTTTTTCTAATTAGGATTTTCCACGAGTAACACGACATGGCTTCCCGTTCATCAAAACTACAAAAACGTCAATGTTGAAATGCAAAAGAACACAGATGGAGAAAGTCATTACAAGGTGTACAAGCAACTTTCTGACTTGAGAAAAACTGATGCATGGAAATGGGGAAAGTCTTGAGGCACTAGCTATGGAAGATGGAAAAGTTTATGGTTTCACTCGGTAAGCCATAATATTTTTAGAAATATTTTATTCCACTTTTTCACTTTTAGGTTGTACTTTAATGTTTTTATTCTCATGTAAATATATTTTTCAATCGTGTGCTTTTACAACAGAATTTTTAACGATAAGGGTTTCCTGTTCATCGGAAATTTCGACGACCAACCTGTAACAGTTAATGCAACAAAATCATTTGCTGGCGTTCCAACCACAGCGAGTGTTTACGTAAACCAACGTTGGTTTTCAACCCGAAACCGCTGCTGGGTACGTGACAATGACAATTCGATATGATTACATAAGCTGAACTTTTAAAAAATGGGATGAATGCTAACTTTATGATATTACTCTATTTTTCAGACAAATCATTAGCACTGAAGATGTCGTAATTAGAGGAAATAACTGTTTAGTTGTCGAATTTTAAGTAAATTTAATTAATTTACTTGAAAGAAAGCACTGCTGTTATGAAAAACCACATATAACGGTATTTTTTGTTATTCATATAATTTTTGCTTGAATGCAAATAACAATGTAAAAGAATTTTTTCTTGATGTTACCTATAAACCTAAGATAACACGAGTTTATTTCATCATAAGATACTTGAAAATAAAACATAATTTAAATTAAAAGTTGACATTTTGTGAAAGCTTAAATACAACGTCAGGTTTACAAATACGACTACGAATTTGAAATCCTAGTTCGGTATGTTTTTATTACTCATAAATAGAAAATCAATGCAATCTGCCTGCACCTAACCTGTGCTGTGCAATCCTAATTAATAATTATGGGTAAACGCATAATATGCAATATCTTCAATAGACTTTAGTAACGCCATTCATAAATAAGTTTGCTTCCAAGTAGGCTCAACCAAGTATACATGCGTACGCCTTGTTTCAGTGTGGGCTTGTTTTGTGGAGCCAATGTACACCTTTGAAAATATGGTAAAGTGAGCAAAGCATGTAAAATTTTACACATTATGCATTCATCACAGCACGTGTATGTGTTGACTTTTTGATTTTAAAATTCTTATAAACAATTTCACTTGAAGTTAAAAGTGAGCGAAAATTACTATTGCTTTATAATCTACGTTAATCATTATCACTGGGCAATTATTATCAGTGCAACAAACGAAAAGAATAGAGCTTTGGTGTGTGTATTTACTACATAAAACTATATCTATGGAGTAGGTGTTATTTTCGTGCACGACAAAATAGTTGTGGTTATATTTTCTATTGTATGTCAATGATAAACTAATAAAATGTTGAACGTTGCCGATAAAGGAAAGAAGGCAAAGTTGGTTTTGGATATCTCGTCTTCTGACTCCAGTTCTGAAGGCGAGGAGGAGTGTAATCCTATCCAACAAACACGCGTTATTACTCCAAAAGCTAAGCAGAAAGGAAAAGCTAAATCAAGTGAACTACAAATTAACAAAAAATATGCAGAAAGATACGATAATTGGAGAAATCTGGAGGAGATGCAAAAGTGTACGTAACGCATAGTAAAAATTAAATTGTACTTTATCTTATCTTATTGTTTTTTAGAAATCATGAATAACACTTTGTAAAACTTGAATATTTTATGCTCTTTATTTTTACAGTAAAAGATCGTTTGGGAGTCAACGATATCAGTGAACTGAAAGATGAAAAGAGCTCTTCTGAATCGTTCTCTGAGGAGGAGGAGGACTGGTCGGAAGTCAAAGAAAAAGCTTTTCTTAAAACTTTGGCGTGTTTGAAAAAGAAAGATCCAAAGATATACACGGGAAAATTTGGATTTTTCAACGTTGAAAATGATGAACCATCATCAGTATCAGCACAAGACAGTTCCAAAAAGAAGAAAGAAGTGAACAAGCGATATACAGTTCGTGACCACGAGCGAACAATGGTGTTGGAAAAGGCCAGTAGATTTTCGGACGACGAGGATGGACTTGAAGAAAGTACCAGCGAAAAATCTAAAGTAGTCAAGTCATATCCGGAAGAACTGGCCTCAATCAAAACGGAATTTTCAAAGGCACTTAATGACATAGATTCTAGTGATGAAGACGATGAGGATAATTTATTGGGGTCAAAATTACTGAAACGGCGAACAAACAAATCGTCTGAAGAAAATGAACGAGAGGGGAAAGAGTATACACTTTGGTTGAAGGGGGAACTGGGGAAGGTAGAAAATGGAAAGCTATCGAAGCAAGACGCGGAAGAGTTGAAGTCGTTACGCGAATATTGGAATGATGACAAACTAGACGAAGGGGAAAAGTTTTTAAGAGACTACATTTTAAATCAAAAGTATATAGACCCTCTGAGAAAAGATGGTGACTATATTCCATCTTATAATGAAGTTGTCCATGATGATGACAACTTGTCAGATGACGAGAAATTTGAAGCAGACCGGGAGGAGTTTGAGCACAAGTACAACTTCAGATTTGAAGAACCAGATCAAGATTTTGTAAGCAAATCTTTACTAAAACGAATGAACAATTAAAATATGCTTAAAAATAATAATTTTATGTAACTAGTGTGAAACGTTTGATGTGCACAGATTAAGAGGTACCCTAGAACTATTCAAGACTCAATGCGAAGGGACGACACTACACGAAAAGAACAAAGAGAAAAGGCAAAAGAGCGCAAAGAGGAATGTCAGATGACGAGAAATTTGAAGCAGACCGGGAGGAGTTTGAGCACAAATACAACTTCAGATTTGAAGAACCAGATCAAGATTTTGTAAGCAAATCTTTACTAAAACGCATGAACGATTAAAATATGTTTAAAAATAATAATTTTATGTAACTAGTGTGAAACGTTTGATGTGTACAGATTAAGAGGTACCCTAGAACTATTCAAGACTCAATGCGAAGGGACGACACTACACGAAAAGAACAACGAGAAAAGGCAAAAGAGCGCAAAGAGGAAACGAAAGCAAGGCACAAGGAAGAGGTACAACGTCTCAAGGCATTAAAACGGATAGAAATTATGGATAAGATCAAGAAGCTGCACGAAATTACTGGGGATCCTGATCTAAATTTATCTGAAATGGACATTGATGGGGATTTTAACCCGGAGGAATATGATCGTAGAATGCAACAAATATTTGACGATAAATATTACAAGGAAGCGGCTGACGACGAAAAACCAGTTTTTGAATATGATGCGGAAATTGATGATGATGGTATTTTTTGTTCGTTAATTTTATTGTAATATGTTTTGGATTTTGAAATATTTTAAAGTGAATGCAAATGAAAATTTAAACAGAAAAGTGGGATCGCTGGATTCCTGCTCGAGAAAAAGCTTCTGACGCAGTGGAAGACGAGTCAGCAGATAGTGCTGAGAATGACGAGGATGGAGCTTCGGAGGATGTAAAAGCAACATTACTATTGAAGTTTTTGTTTACCTTCGCCACGCATATATATGTAATAGTATATAATATTCCATTCGTTTCTTATAGAGAGAAGATTCTGAATTTTTTGGAAGGGACGCGAAAAAGGCTGCAACTCAAAAGGAACTCATAGAAGCGTCAACGGGAAAGCGAAATCGAAGAAAACGCTCTGCTTTTCTGGAGGCATTAGAACGAGAGAAACCTAAATTTGATCCAAAAATTCACAAGTCATTTAATGAATATTTTGAAGAGTACTACAATCTGGATTTTGAGGATGTTGTGGGAAATCTAAAGTGCAGATTCAAATACCATAAAACCACTCCAAACGATTTTGGCTTAACAACAGATGAGGTAAATTTAGCATGACATGGCTACTACAATGATCTTATACCTGAATCCTGAACCTGGAATTTAATTTTTTATTTCAGATATTAAAAGCTGATGATAAGGAATTGAATCAATGGGCATCCCTTAAGAAAACGTTTCAGTATAGACCTGAGGATGAAGAACAATACGAAGTCCAAGCCTATAAAAAGAAAGCATCTAAAGAAGAATTAAAGAAGCGCATGCTGCTTTCATTGTATCAACCCTTGTTAGAAAAGTATAAAATCAAATTACGTTGTGTGCATGTTTCAATCAATTCTGGTCTGATTTATATATTTTGCGGTTATAAAAAATTTTAGTGATGCAAACGAAGATGAAGAAGACGGGAATGAAGATGCACAAAAGAAGAAGAGGAAGAAGAAGAATAAAAAGAAAAATAAACGAGTTGCAGAGGCTAGTATCGTGGCCGACAATCATGATGATATCAGCGAGCATGTAGACAACAAACGCAGTACCAAGAAACCACAGAGTGGTGCAACTATATCCGTGCCAGTTAAAAATGCAAAAATAGAAGAAACACCACTACATGTCATATCTAGCGCAAAGGGAAAGCAATCACCCAAGCAGACTGCAAGTAGCTCAGATACACCTAAATTATCCAAGCGCCAACGGAAAAACAAGAAAAAACAATCACGTCCAGAAAATGGTGAAACTTTAACCACAACTTCTCCTGCGAAACCTCAAAACCAGCACTCAGCTGCAATGAAAGCCGACTCAGGGACAGGTGGAAAGAAGAAAGGGAAAAAACATTTTGATAATGAGAAAAGAGGTATCAAAAGGAAAGCTACAAACAACGCAACAAATGAAGTACAGGTGGACGAAGAGCGTCTGAGAGCGTATGGTCTCAATCCTAAGAAAGTTTAAAAAGCAAATGAAGTATGGCAATTCAGCATCTAAAACATAAAAAGTCCTATATATATCGTCTACCAATTATTCAATACTAATATTTAATGAAAATCGAAATATTTTGTATGAACTCGCAACGCTGTTGAATGAATTAAACGATTTAAATAATAGTGACAAACAAGTGATAAAATGCCTGATATATTGTTTCCTCTCTTTTTTGTAGTTTATTTATTCCAACGTACATATCACGTCACTTCATGAATAGTTGAACGAAAGTTCAGAAAGGTCATTTAGATTTTGCAATAATTGTATACTTTATATACTAACCATATTCAACATTTTAAAGTACACAACAAAAGTACGATCGTAATAACTAGCAACTTAGTTTCCGTAATGTATAGGTATGTATGTATACGCATTTTTATTATGAACTTAAATGAAATGCTATCATAACCACTAATTATATCAATCTCATTAGATCCAGCGGTACTAATATAATTTTATTATACACTTATTTTATATTTAATTAGAGTATCAA
The DNA here is from genome assembly GCA_027744095.1 of Zhuqinia jingwanae. NCBI lineage: Eukaryota > Metazoa > Arthropoda > Collembola > Entomobryomorpha > Paronellidae > Zhuqinia > Zhuqinia jingwanae. Next base: position 7,100 of record JAHZNC010000990.1, read on the forward strand.
GATAATTTTCAAAGCAGTTTTGCGACTTTTTGGCACACTAGCATCAATAGTTCATTCATGCGTTCACTAAAAGATGAATTACAGCATAAGGAAGTTAACAATATCATATAAAAAATTTCTACAACAATGATAATAGTAATAGTTATTATGTGGTCATGTCGAAACATCAACATCACTACTGCACTGGACCGAATTTGAATTTGTCGAATGAGTTTGGGTATAGCCCTGTTGTCTGAAATCCATGCGGGCAGCTAAAGCTCGAAGTGGATTCTTGTACTTGCTTGCTACCAGCTTGCGCTTACATGTAGGAACATTCTTTTTCATGACGAGTAGATCGCTTTCCCTTCGAACGGCACATATATCAAGCGTGTCATCGAACCCTGCAGCACCTTTTGATTGAATTCCGTCTATCGTACCATCAATCGTAGAAGTTGGTGTGAATCCCTCTTGATGCTGCATATGCTCATTGTTGGTATCCAAGCTAGCTACAATTACTCCGTTGGTTGGAGGATAATGAGTAACTTGTGTGTAACTCTTGACACTACAGAAGAAACTCTGGAATGCTTCGTCTTCGGGATGGGGAACACTCACAAATATGACATCAGAGTCTGCTGTAGGTGTTGTGGGCATTGTGTGTCGATGGTTACTTGGGATGGGACCAGGATTTGTAGTACTATTATTGTTAACACTGGCAGTGTTGACTCGTGGCTGAACCACTGAATGATTTGGATGAATAGGCGGTATTGAATCCGACCGTGATGAAGATCCACTCACTTTGTCACGACTTCCCTGACGATAGTGTTTCTTGGATTTTGGCTTAGGCTCATTCAATTCGTCGTTGGACGAGCTTAAAACAGTAAGAATTTGAAGGAGATTGGAGGTTGATGGTGGTGGTGAAGCGGTCACTGAAGGTAAAGTTGGTGGGATGGTGGTGACCTAAATATTGAGAAACACAATCCATTTAGCTCATTGAATTATTCATTTATAAAGAAACATTTTGGCATAACATATTTTAAGCTCTCCAGCCCAAAAGGAAGTTCAAGTTGGTGTTACTCGCATCTTAAATCACTTGCGAAGCGTTTTATGTTAAAAAGATTTTGTCTACTAAAGGACACTATGCAAGAAAGCACTATATTGGGTACCTCTATTACATTGGTTGTTGCTGTAAATGTTTGTGGCGCAGCAGAATGTTGAGGTAGTTGCCTTTGTGGTTGTTGTCGATTGCTCCAATTCTCATAATTTCCACAACGTCTCCAGATCTCTTTTGTGAAGTTTGACTGGGGATGCTTTTGCGTTCGCCAATTCTTTTTACGAAACCTAGTAAATTTTACACAGGAAACATGCTCATGTCATACATTGCCATAAGTTATATTTTTCAATTTTAACAAAACTAAATGTACTATAAAATAAATAATAAAATCTATTTATTTATTGCTTGCTGATATGCTGATATATACGTAATATTTTATTATGCACATACACTGGAGAATTCTCATATGATCTGCAAATGATATCTGCCACTTCTTGACCACCACTTGAAACCTCGCCGTCTTCTGAAAGGTTGTCCGCATCACCGTTATACCTGTTTCTTGAAATAAACATGGATTTCACCTTCTCTGATCTGGACAGTAATGGGGAATTGTTGGCTGCTTCTGACAGCTCTAAATCTGAAGCACTTCCTCTTCTCTTGTCATTGTTGCAGCTACCAACGTCCATGCTATTTTCATACACTGTTGTTGTTGTTGTTGTTGTTGTTGAAGGCTCTTTGCTTCCACTGCTAACACCATTCTTTGTTGTCATTGGAAGGAATTTTATGCTTTCATTCCGAGACATGGCTTCGCTGAAACTACTGCTGCTACTGCTATACGAATTTCCTATATTTTTATAAAATTTCATGGATGGCTTCACGCTAGAGTGCTTTCCAGAAGAGGAGGTAGAGGGTGCGGGAGCTCCGGTTGGGTTGATGATGGCAGAAGCAGAGTGGTACATTGGGAAACTTGCAAGTTTGCTTTCATTGATTTTGTCAGAGGTTGCCGTATGTCGACTACTTCTTGTCAACGAATATGATTTTATTTCGGGTTCTATTGTGTAAGGTGAAATGGGTTTCATGTTCCGGGTGGAAATCTCCTTAAATTTTTTACTGCTTGAGTGATTGGGCTCAAACTTTTCCTTGTCATCATAATCTACACACAGTTTGAGAGAGAGAAAAGAAAGACGAAAGGGGCAACTTGAGACATTATAGAAAAGGTTAATGATCAATGATCACCACTGATAATGTCAATGTTATTGCTTACCTATAAAAGATGACGTCTGAACAGAAGATGGATGATTACTGCCATTGACTATCTTTTCCGAGGATTGTAAAGTACTGTTGTCCAAAGAATGAAAGGTGTCGCCCCACATCCGTGGAAGGGATCCAAATTCAATATTTTTGCCAATAATTTCGCCATTATTGGATGACGTCCCTGCAAGATTCCCTTCAGACGGAGTGACTGGTCTAGTCAAGTAGCGAGACTTTTGCCTGACATCCTTTACACCTTTTGCATCGTTTGTATTCAATCGTGAAATTTCTCCCATCGTTTGATCTGTGACGCCGCTGATAACTCCCAAATCAACAGAATTCTTTCTCCATTTACTAAATCGTTGCTCATGTTCAAGTTTCATGAAAAAGGAAGCCTTTTGAGCAACACTAAATCCCAAAACGGGTTCCCCTCCATTCTCCTTTTCACAGGATTCCTTTTCTCCATTTTCACCGGATTGAGAGCAATTTATTGAAGAATTGGTCTTTTGAACTGTTTTGTTCAGATTCACTGGGGACTCGGAGACTTTTGGCTTTTCAAACAGTTTTCGGAGGAAAGCTGACTGGCTACTTGAAAATTTAGACCAGTATGATTGATTTCCAGCAGAAGGACTCTTTTTAATATTATATCCGGTAGAGTTGCCAGTATTGCTATTTACAGTTGCGGAACTGCCATTTTGGGAATTCTGCCTGGCTCCTGAGCCTCCCGCAGCAGCTGCTGCCCTATCCCTGTCACTCTCTTTTTGTAACATTTTCTTGATAAACGAAACTCCCTCGGCGTCAGAAAATGAATCTTTCTTTACGACTGGAGAGCTCTTATGAGAATTTGTTGGCAATGGACTTGGAATCGACTCATTTCGACTGTAACTATTATTGCGACTGATAGATTTATTAGGAGACATATTACTATCGGATTTGTTGCTAGTTAAAACGGAGGGAATGGCTGGATGGAGCTTAACAGCAGGTTTATGATTGGCACGACTCTCCTCTACTGCGGAATTTTCCAGGCTGGACGCATCATGACTTGTTGGCTTGCTGGATTTGGGGGTGGTGGTGGCATCTGTTCAAATGAAAATTTATTTTCTTTTTTTCTCTCTCTTTTACTCTTTCAGCAATATAACCGCATTTTAAATTATGTATACACTTTAGAAAGCAATACAAGTAAACTCTCTAGTACCATAAGTAAAATTATTGTCAGGAACTGGCTCATCAGTAAAAGCACGGTTTAGATGGGACTTTCTTCGATAGCTCTTATCCTTTTCTTTCTTCGAGTCCTATACAGAATTACATATAATATATCACAACGGACATGTGTCAGTAAAACCATAAATAGCTGCAATAAAATTGTCTCCACCACTGACTACGATTCTAAGCATAAAACATTTTTATTCCAATACCCCTGTCTCTGATGACCGCGATACGTCACTTATAACGGACTGGGATCTAGATCTACTGGTTGAGTTGCGGAAAAACGGAAAATTATTTCTGAGAAAGCTCATTCCACCGTTGCCACTTTCTGCTGCAGATGTTTCCGTTGCTCCCGTCGTTGATGGGACAGCCAGCGTGGTGGATGTCAACGATTTTTTGGTTCCCTGCGTAATTCCAGTGCTATGCTGGCTGTAAGAGAAGGCTGAGGTAGTGGTTCTGCTACGTAAAGCAACAGGTTGTTGTTGATTCATTCTCTTCTGGCTTGGTGTGCTGGCTGTTGTTTCTTCAGCTGCGGAAGAAGACGGGGATGATGATGGGATGAGTTTGTTGTTTCCAATAAATGTTTCTCGTTCTTCACTTCTCCGTTTATCCAACTTTCCAAATGCATTTTTATTACAATTACCAATTTCTCCCCTTTGGAGAAGTTGTTGTTGTTGAGACATGTTAATGAGATTTGTTTCTCTTGTTGGAATAGAGCAACCTTTTTGTAGACTGTTTGTTGGCCTGCTGCTGTTACTCCTGTCATGTTTCTCGCTTGGATGCAAATGTAATAACCCTATCAAAAGCAGGTTTCCAAAAACTTTGTTTACATTTTTCTGACAAATTCATTATATAAATTTAATTTGTGCATAAATCATGTGGGTTCATAATTCATGTTCAAACATTCATATACATAGACGCGGAGTGAAAGCCTACGTCTTCTACAAAAAAAACTAATTAGCAGGGATTTCATGCACTGGGGATTCGAACGTTTTACAGAACGAAAATCTCCATAATTTCAATATAAAAAAAATCAACTCAAAACATTTCATTTGAACTCAAGCAAAATCATGTGTAATATTTTTAAAAGCAGAAAAAAATGTTTTCAAGTGATAAAACGTTAAAAAATATATAGATATGTATGTTAGATGTGCAACAATGTGCTTTAAAGTAATATTTCACACTGGATAAATTTGATGGGACAGTAATTTTTATTAGTTCAGTAGAATGTGAGAGAATAGTATATAATTATCAACGATTATGGTGGGACGTAAAGTAGGTTGAATTTGTGAGGTGGAAGGATAATAATAATAAAAATATAAAATAAAAAGTGACGAGTGTATATATTTTCCTATATTGAATTAGGATTGCTTTGTGATTCTGACTATAAGACAAAAAGGAACGAAATTTTATTGTGCGTATCTCACTGCTAAAAAGGAGATTTAAATGGCGAACGTATCTTCTATATTTATTTGTGCATGTGACTGTACATCAAGCCAGGATGTGCAGATTGCAAATATTTCGCGCTTTCTTCCGAAATATTTTCGTTGTTACTTAATTGATAGAGTATTTATTAAACATACCAACTCTTGAAAGGTTTTGGCTTCATTCGTTGGACATCCGCGACAACAAAAGGGCTTTATAGTTTAAGGACTCGTTGCCACATGCCGGCTATTATATGGTTCCACTTTGAACATATATCTTTTTGATGCTGATGTTTCCAGATCCACTTACAATATTTTTTAATGGAACGAATTCTGATAATTTGTATGAATGAACTAATTTCTGAAGTAATGATAATAACAAGTATACTATGGATTCGACTGACTAGGCAAAAAAATATTTTTTTACGATAGATTCAACTCTATTTTTTGGCATTCACTTATTACTATCGACTTAATTAAACCCTTCTTAACTCTGGGTAGTAGTCAATTTTCTTCTACATTTTTATAACTACAATAATTGATAATAATAAGCTTTATCAAAGTCATTCAGATACATTTGCTAAGTATTCTTCACATCACAGCACAATAAAACACGAAGGGGAAAGTTTACTTTCACGAACTTTCACTTAATTCTAGCCGAGTTTTATGAGTTTTACGTATGATGACAAAAAAAAACATACTAGGGATACAAACAAACAAAGGATTTTTTTTTCTTCTGAAGATATATATTACTGTAGGTAGGTATTTAAAGTATGTAGGTACAAAATCGTATTTTTTTTCTCTCAGGTCAGATCATCAGCGCCTGCTCATTACGAAACCTATATAAGATAGATAAATTAAACGTTATGATATATATCAGACTGCCAATAAAAAGACAAAATATTTACGTTGTCAACAAAAAAATATAAGTTGCTACTGTGCTGCCGCGTGCAAACAAACGAAAGCAAGAGAGGAAAAGTGGTGGAAAATTAAATACATACATAAATAATAAGTATAACGAATAAGATTATTTTACGACAATGGCTAAAGTTGCAAAAAAGTGACATTATTATTACTCCGGCAAATTACACATATTGTCTATAATAGCTGATATTTTATAGCGTTGTGCTTTTACAGCAAACATTTCTAAAAAAAACTACTTCTATGTTTGCAAAACTATATGAGTTTGTATATAATATTATGTGCAAAATGTAAAACGAGCATTTGTGCTGGAAAAATATATGATTAAAGTGTATGTTGATGATTTGATATTATAAACAATGCAATGTGCAAAATTAAAAACGAAAGTTAATTTCATGCAGTGCAAAAATGCTGAAAACGTGTTTAGGAAATGAGTGAACGTCAATTAAAAAGTAAATAAAAAACACCAAAAAAAATCAAAACAATAAATCAAACTGGCGAAAAACATCACTAGTTATCCATTTCCATTTTTGTTTACCTTTTAATTTGACATGTGTATGCCATATTTACTACTTAAAATTATTTAGGTTTATATATTTATGTGATATGTTTATTTTTTTTATTCATAATTCATAAGCTTAAAATTAAGATATCGTTCTTGTAACATCACAATATACTTAGCAATAGAGCTGAAAACGCGATTAAAAATTTGGTGATTGTCACAACAAAATAGCTTTAATTTCAAAATAAAATATTTGTTGGTTTGAATAAGCTTGCTTTTAGATACTTTGCGTTGTTTGTTTGGTGTTAGTATAAGAAATTTTAGTTAATCTATAATGCAACAGGCGAAAACAAGAAAGTTGTAGTAGAAATTATAACAGTGAAAGCAAGTTACGCCATTTCAATTTTTTTTTGGTCTTTATTCGCCCCTACAAAAGTCAATTCTGATGTCAATTGTAGTACTGGTTATTTTATACTCTAAATCTTCGGTATGGCATTAGCCACGCATCAAACGGAAAGTTTTTGAAGAATTCAACATATTTCAAATTTGGCATTGATCTGCTAAGCTCATCATCATTATTATCGTCACATGGGCTCGCAGTGAAAGCAGTAATGTCACTAATCGTTTTGTCCCCTTCTGCATTACTACCATCATCAGTACTACATATTACTATTTCCTCATGTAACCCACTTTGGTTACTAGATCGTAGGGATGTGGATGCTGAAAGTGTGAATGTCTCCATAATTTCAATCATTTTCTGCCATTTCTCGTTTTTGTCCAAAGTGTACTGTTGTTGTTGTTGTTGATTGCTGCTATAATTTGTCGACAAGTCCCTTTCCTTTTTATCCTCGTCTTCTAAAACATCTACTATTGGAGTCGAAAGTTGAAACATTCTAGCGCGACGTGCTTTTTTGCTTAAAAGTCCTCCAAAATGATCTTGTTTGCTTTCACCATGAGAAAGTTCAACAAACGTTGGGCAACTTTCACTCTCATTCAAAAAATTAGAATTAGTTTGTACCCTCGGTGTAGAAGGTAAGTTCACTGGTGCTGGTGCTGCTGCTGCTGCAGAAATGGCAGAAGAGCCATTAATGTTATGTTCTCCATAAAGTTGCCGTGACTGAGCAAATCCTAGATTTTGATGGTTGTTGTCTTGCTGTTGTTGTTGTTGTTGCTGCTGCTGCTGCTCGTTTTCCTTCTCCTGTTGCTGGAATTTTATTCTTTCTCCGGATACTACGAAATCCAATAAAATTACTGCTGATGTTGCCCTTGTTCTTGTTTCATCTGGTAAGTTTGTAACACAAGACCTACAACTACTACTTCTTCGAATAGTTCTGCTGCTGCTACTGAAGAACTTAGTTTTTCTCAGTGTTGATCTGCTGCTGCTGCTGGTGTTTTTCATCATATTTTTATCCCCTTCCTTCTTGGTCCCTGCTGATTCATGATGAAAAGTTTTTTTTTGCCAGAAAGTTACTTAATTTTGGTAAATCTTGACACATAAAAATATACTTACAAAGCTTCTAACTTTAGTCTATTTCTTCTTATAAAACATAATATTTTGTGTTGTAAACGTTAAGTAACTTATTAGAACAAACTATATGGTGTATACTGATAAACTACAAAAAAAATTAAAAGAAAAGAACTAGCAAACTTTCCCTAATTCCCTGATTACGCTGCGAAAAATATACTAGGCATAAGAATACACGGAAAATTACAAGGGGTTCTTGTACAGGTGTATGTATGTGAGCATAACCCTTTCGATTAAATATATGCAGCAAGAGTATATGCTCTCATAGGACATACTATTATCAATAATATTCACCTAAGTAAGCAGTAGTATATAGGTGTAATAATTAAGAAAGTGTTTTTACACTAAAAAATAAAGTGTATTACGAACAAAACTACGTAAGATTAAGAATATTTGAATATTTATCTCGATAGTTTGCTTGAAGGCTATGCTACATATATGCAGGTCCTTTTGTAAAATTTCAAATTAGTTAACTCCCATTTTTTACAGTTTACAACTTATGTAAGTTTATATAGTTTTAATTGTAAAACTTCATATAAAAAATATATTAACCCTCTGATATAGAAATTGTTTTACATTACCCTTTAGGTTCTAAAACATTTCCCGTCTACTACTTTTGTACTCAATTCACCTTTTCTCAATTCAAAAAAAATATTTTTCTAATATTTATGCACCTCTGCCTAAAACAAGTAATGTTGGCTTCTTGATGTCATTGGCCTACGCTGCTCTATGTTTTAAAAGGAACGCAAGAGATAATGATTTGACAGAAAGCAAAAGAGGTTCAAAGTATAAACTTGATTGAACAACATTCCAAAATTACATAACATGAAGAAAAAATCGAGTGGATTTCTAAAAGATTTGCATATTTCAAATAAGTAGGTACTTGATTTTCGCCTCTCCAGCCAAAATAATAAAACTTAATCCGACATTGAACAGACATGCTTTTTGACATCATGCCGTATATTTTGTACAAGTAAAATGAATATATAATGTTGAACCCATTTGAAAATTAGAAAAGAAATGAGATTCGTCGAATTACAGAAGGAATGCATGCATAACAATTTGTCATCTGAAATATGTGCACCATACAAACAAACAACAAGATGTACGATATAAATAAATAAAATTTGTGTAGCATGTGAATGCACTTTAAACTAAACATTCAACAACACTAGTATAAAAAAACTTCTCGGTTTATAGTGTTTTTTTCTCTCTTCTTTTTGCTTGGTTTTTAGTACTTTGTTACTAATAATATAACTCGTGGCGCGTGCAAGCATTGCACTTTACTTATGTATTTGCCTTATTTCACGAAAGAAAGGAAGTCTAGAAAGAAAACACATTTTCATATCATAAAACTGTCCTTTTGTCCTCAACACAAGAGAGAGAGAGAGAAGAAGAAAAAGAGATTACTCGTGTTTCCCAAGTTTGCTTAGAATATACTGCAATGTAATAATAATATTATGCCTCGTCATCGACAATATTATCTTTACAGCAGCAGTCCTCATCTCTTCAGCCTGATAGATATATTTACAAAAAGGCGAACGTTGTGTAAAAAAAAAGTAGACGGGTGATGTGTGATTATACCAGAGAGGCGACGACGGTATTGGACTCAAAACAAAATATTATATCTCAGTAGAAAAAAGTTTTGAAAAAACGGAAACGCTACATACCTAACGGCACATTTCTGTAATAATATATGTGTATACCTACGCTTATATATGTTTAACATTTTTAACCGAAAAAAAGTTTGGAAGCTCACCAAATGATGATCCCGATCGAGCATATATATAGCAGCATGCCAGACCTCTTATTTGGTTCAACGAAACAGCTTTATATATAGTGTGTACAAGAGTAGAGTATATAAATACAATTTTTATCTTAACGGAAAAGACATAACAAACTACATAATATGTATAGTATTGCAAATGATCTAAGAAAAAAATAGATAAGAAGGACTCTTCTATATGATTATACCAACCAATGTAATCAAGCTTATTTTCTTTTGCTGTTGTATTTTTTTTAACGAATTTGTGCACAGAGACTTGAGAGTTGCATTTTACTATTCATCCTCATTCGCCCAACAGATCACTAATATTACGATATTTTATCCTTTCAACCATGCATGTGAATATAGCATTACATTTTACTGCAACTACTCTTATACTCTACGACTCTCTTTTTCCTTTGCAATTCTCGATTTGATTTAATACAAAAAAAGAAGTTTTTTCCCTAAATTCAGAAACTAATATATAAATATAATCTGGATTTTACAAGCGTCATATACTTTTATTTATTTGTTTATATGATTTCCTTTATTCCTCATTTTTTTTAAATGCCATGTCCCCAGTCCTGTGATTTGCGTCAATATATAGTAGCACCCTATAGTCTCCCTGCATTGCTTTTTTATCCAAAATATCTCTCTCTACAAAATAAAACTAAGTTTAAGCAGACATACCTACATATGTACATATATTATAGTTTTACTACTAGTATACACATTACTACTTACTTAGTTAACTTATCTTTTCTGCTAATTCCGTAAACTCAATAAAACAAGAAGATGGATTTCTTCATTTTTTGGCTCAATTTATGACTAGACTATGATATAGTGAATATATTAACTAAATTTATTATGAGTGTACTATGTATTTATGGCATCACTGGTTGTTTTCTTTAGCTCTTGTCTGTTTTACACATATTATTATGTTACAAAGTATGCATGCATACATAATACTATATATTTCTTTAGCTCTTGTCTGTTTTACACATATTATTATGTTACAAAGTATCCATGCATACATAATACTATATACATATTACACCAACTTATATCTTATATCCGAAGATGTACAATATCTCTCTATTCTCTATTACATATATACACATACACGCAGAAATGTCATCAAACGGATGTTCAAACTTAAATACGTGTTGATACTTGGAGAAAGTTGATACATACAGATACATATTTATATATATATTCTTATTACAACAACATGTACATAATATTATAATATAAATATTTACATTTTCTGCATCTACATATAGTACATATACATACGTCACTATAACAGATCATACCACTTTGTTGGATTAGATTACAAGTATGATCCCAAAATAAATTGGATAAAATAATAATATGTTAGATAGAAATACGACAACGATAATATGATGATGTTGATGATGGTGGTGATACGGGATTTATCTTTCCGTTTTTCTTGGATTTGATCCCGATACCTTGTAGCGTATAGCGTAGTCTGTAGTCATGTATGTACATACACATGTATTATAGTTGTGACGTGATTAGTTTTATAGGTATACCATCATTATTACATTCCATTCTCCTCCTACTCGGATTGTTAGTTCTAAGCTCAAACAGGAAATAATATATCCATATGCCACATGAAAGAAAAAATGTGCATCTTGTGGTATAGGCATAGTATATAGTCTCTTGTTGGTCTCTCTATAAAAAATATTGCTCTTGGAAAAACTTTTTAAAGTTAAGTTGTTGGAATCCTTCTCCTCTCCCATATCGCATCATTCACTCTACTACCTAAACGTATCTCAAGTCAAAGTTCTTGGCAATAAACTTCAAACTTGTGTTATGTTCTATCTTAGTATTTTAAGCATACAAATTATTACGTGTCAAAACCCGTGGAAGTCAAATTGAAAATAAATGTCAGTGACTTGGAAAGATAGAGAGAAAAAAGTGCATAATAATAATAGTAATAATAACAATAACAAGATGCAAAAATAATAAAATAGTTTGAGTGGCAAAAAACAGATAACATTTTATAATGTAATGCAAAAACCATCACCAACAGCCATTCCATTTTGCTTTGCTAATCGGATTTGGCTCATGAAAGATGTTTACCGTACATTCGACTTTTTCTCTTTGATTTTAAGGTTTCCTTGTAGTTTTATGTAACGTTCATTCCACTAAGTGTATATTTATATACGTCATAATCGAGAAAAGAAGGAATAAACTGTTAAATGTTCACTTAATTGTTATCTAATATATAACGTAAAATAATAATATTATTTACTACAAAATGTTGTTATTTACACAAAAAATATAAATTATAAATAAAATTATTTATAAAAGATATGCAAAGAAAACAAGAAATTGCTAAAAAGATTCCGAAACCAGGTAAAAGGTCAAACGTAGCAAAAGATTGCAAGAAAGCGATGAGGTAGCATGCAAAGAGCAAAACTCCATTCCATCGTGAGAGCCAGTCATAGATAACAGTAGAAGGGGATGATGATAAGAGGCTTCTCTCATCATCATCGCTTAATCCAGAAGAAATCTCACCTTCGGACTTTTTTCGAAACTGCGCTTCCCTAGATGAGGATGTGGATGTAGAGCTAGCAGCATCACTGTTGATACTCATTCGTCTCGCTGTTGTCGTCTGCGTGGACGGAGTAGTCTGATTGTTATTTTGATTGTTGGAGAAAGTAGTAGTATCAAAGGAAGAAATAGAAGCGTCAAAGGCTAAAGAAGAAGGAAGTGATGTTGTGGTATGTGCAGAGGAACTAGTTTCCCCAACTTGATCCTCGTTAATGTTATCTTTAATATTATTATTATTAGCATTAGAATTATCGTTCTTCTGCCTTTGGTGGTTTTCCGACTGCGTCTTGCTGTGGTTGTCATTCTCCCTTGGGCTTCCGCTACTTGCTAAACCACCACCGCCACCACCATTCACGTCGCACGAGTCATTACTGCTTAGCGAGGACGGCTGATGAGAGCTGCTATGCTGAGCGTCTTCCTCCTCATTATCCTCATCCTCATCATTATTGCTGTCATGAAGAGCACGTCCAACACCAGGTTCATTTCTACAACTTGTGCTTCTCCTGCTGCTCCTTCCATTTGCTTCGTCTTCAGAGGTAGCCGTGAGCAGTGGTGGAATTTTCTCCTTGGAGGCTTTATTAAGATGATAAGGGTCGATTCTCCTGCTACTTTCACTTTTGTACTCATTGTAGGCGCCAGGGCAAGGTGGTGATGAACACACTTTTTCATCATTTCCGGTTTTCGACTGCTGTCTCATCAACATCATCGTTGCTGCTGGTAGATTTTCATATATGGACTCTTCAGCAGCAGGAGCCACTCCTTTGCTGGGCAAATGGTGTCGTTTAGCGGCAACAGGAAATGCAGAGGAGGAAGGTGACAACATACCACTATCCTTTTCTCTCTGTTCAGCTTTTTCCACCACACTCACAGACAAAACTGGTGGTGTGGGGCTACTCGGACTCGGACTTGGTATGGATGATGCAGGACTTCCGCTTGCAGATGAGCTGCCATTGGGTTTTGCATCTGAAGAGCTACTCGTTATCACACCAATTCTACCACTGCTACCAGCACCACCAAAACTAGCTTCTAGCTCGGGTAAAGTCTCGTTGATCGACTCTATCAGATCCTCAATAGAAGACGCTAATACTCCCTGTGTAGTTGATGTCGTCAATTTACTCCTACTCTTGCCCTCGAGAGTTGGTAAGGGATCAGAAGAAGATAAAGCATTTCCCTCGTTTGGCACAAAGGCGACATTTCCCTTTTCATTACTATTGTCAATTTTTAAAACTTTTCTCGATGCGGACCTAGCCTTATCATCTATATCTCTTGCTGGTGTAGATGCGGGAGAAGGTAATGACTTCAATGTTGTTGTAGCAATAGCGGCAGCAGTGCCACTGTTGTTACTCTGTCTCTGTTCAACTTTTCGATTATTTCTATCAGTTGGCTGTATTGTAGCGGATGTTGGAGGCGATGGTGGTGGTGGGGACTGCTGTTTTGGGATGATCCCAACTATCGTGCAAGATAAATCTTGTTTACAAGTTTGCTCGAATGATGACGTCTCTCCATCCATTTTCATTTCCTCTTTCTCAGAATTTACACTCGATTTTGGTGGTGGCATCGTTGAAACAGATTTATTCTTATCTGCAACAACTTCTTTTATCATCATGGTTGATTCATCCATTTTCATATTCACAGCAGCAGCAACTGCATTGGTGGCTGAAGAGGTAGACGCATTATTATACTCTTCAATAGATTGCCCACACGCGTCAGCATCCTTTAAAAGTTGATCCATAAGTTCATTTAGTTCATCTTCTTCACGGAATTTGCCGAAAGATGATTTAACCTTGTCAGTGGAAGAGGTCAACAGAGAATTTCCTTCATCATTATCTCTGTCTGCTTGTTGAGTAGCAATGGATGTGGCAATAACGCTATTGAGACCATTAGCACAAGATAAATTGCTCTTGAGTTGGTCGGACTGATTTTCGTTGGGGCTGTGCTCCTGTGCTGCTGAAGAGGAAGTAGAGTTGTTACTGTTACTGTTAAAAGCTTCTAGATTTATTTGGCGTATTTTCTTTGGTTGTGGAAGTGGGGTGAATAGTTTGCTTGTTGGTGAGGCGGAACAACTACTGCCAGATAACATAATTGTTGCGGGAGTTGAGGATGATGAAAATGAATCAATATCTTTTGGCAGGTCCGACCAACTTTTCCTTCTCTTATCTTGATGATGACTAGCAATGTTGGAATACGATCTGCTTTGTTCCACCACCCAACTCCCTCTTCGGGTTTTTTGACCTGGCAGTAGTAGTTGTTGTAGAGCTGCTTCCGCTGAAGAAATATCCCTACTTGGTCTTGCTTGTTGTTGTAGACTCACTGGGTCATTATTTTTACTACTATTTCCACTTATCTTAACTTGCTCAGCTCCATCCATAAACACATCATCATCCTCAGCCCCATCTTCATCTTCCAGCTTGTTTTTTTCATCTGTTTTATTATTATTAGCAGCAGCAGAAGCGGCTTCATTTGCTGCAGCAGCCTCGGAAGCTATGCGCTCAATTTCCTTTTGCCTCTCCCTTTCAAAGCTTTCCAAAATTATATCGGTCCATGGTCTCCTCGGTTTATCTGGATCGTAGATGGGTGGAGTGAGATCCACAGTCTTTTTCGGGAATTTCCTTTCCCAATGCTCAGGAGGATCCAAAATAGCAGTTGCCAGTCGACTTACACCACCAGAATTCCGATTATCTGTCAACGTCTCTGTGCTCGTCTGGACTTTTTCAATTTGCTCAACCCAACTTGGTTGTAAATAAGATGATGATGATGCTCTTGTGGATGCCGGAGAACCGGCAGACGCTTGTCTATGTAAATCCCCGTAGCTGTTCCACTTTCCAATGCTGTTATCATACCGCTGCTGTTGTTGTTGTTGTTGGAACAAGTTTGCTGTTGGAGAGCCTCTCATTGCCGCCACTGCTGCATTGCCGTTGCTGCTGTTGTTTGCTGTCGGCAGCATGTGTGTAATGTTTGCAGAGAGACTCCGTATGGCTCTTAATTTCTTGTTATCCTTAACTTTCGGATAATTAAATGAAACTTCACGGTTGGGACTGAAAAGTCGTGGTGTCCAATCCTTTGGTGTGAGACTGGCTTCCTGGCCCAAGTCTTTCCTCAAATTTCTGAATGCAATATCATCGTTCACAACATCTGGGGTTTTCAAACTACCAAAAATTGGCCGATAACTTTCTGATGGCTTGGAGTGAAGATAGTCATTGGCAGGTGCGGCAGTAATTGGTCCTAATGGTATGCCAAACAGAGGTTGTGGATCAATAATGCGTATTGCATTCGCTCTCTTGTAATTCCGGAACGTCACATCATCCAAGGTGACGTCAGGCTCATCTTGACCCAAAAATGCAAGTGAGTAAGCAAGGTGGTGTTGTTGTTGTTGTTCCGGAGGACAAGGGGAAGTACACGGGGAAAATGCTGGCGCTCTCGCCATATAAGATCCCGTTTTGGCAACCACGACCCGTGGATCCAACGGTTTATCGTCAGGAAATGCAAGTCTCCTATTCGCCATGTCATCTGATACCGTATCTGGCCTTGAGGATCTACGAACAGGCGGTGCTCTCACTCTCTGCTGCTGTGATGGTGCATCCAGTCCTGAGCCAGAATATGCGGTGTAATTGGTTCCACTACTGCCACTTCCCGTGCCCAAAGATTCTGCAGAGCCCAAATGTTCAAATCGATGGTAAGCTTGTGGGATTGGAATTAATGGAGCATCCCGGAGCTCTTGGTGTTTGGTGGGCAAATCCCGTCTTTCAGCACGATCCAAAAGATCCTCATCTGAAAGACGAAGACTCTTGTACATATCCTCAAGCTCATTTAGAGCGTCTTCCAAATTTTTCCCTGGGGTTTTTCCATTATTCAATTCGATTAGTGCTCGAATGGGATTGTTATTTGACTCGCTTTTA
Organism: Zhuqinia jingwanae; assembly: GCA_027744095.1. NCBI lineage: Eukaryota > Metazoa > Arthropoda > Collembola > Entomobryomorpha > Paronellidae > Zhuqinia > Zhuqinia jingwanae. The sequence goes on from JAHZNC010000990.1 coordinate 23,203, forward strand.
TTATTACTAGCGCCATTCTCCAAACCACCATTACTAATACCAGCGGTTGTAGTTTTGGCACTGGTGGGGGTTGGGATCATAGCAGATGAACAAGGAGGATTAGAAGGAGTATTTGTAGATTTAATCACATCAGGTGCTGATGGTATACGCACTTTTAACCTTTCCACTGCACTTTGACCATGTTGTTGCGTGTTATTGTTCTCTCTATCTTTATTGTTATTTCCGTAAGTCAATTGTTGTGGGTTTGGGGTTTTCGATATTTGGGCTCTAATTGGAGTGGCTTTTATCGGTTGTAATAATTGTTTTGCAGTTGTATGGGTAATGGGACTTGAACAGTTCTTTGGTGGCCCCGGACTGGCTGCATTCTCTGAGAAACTACTCAACGAGCTAATGCTCTCATTCGACGCAACAACACCACCCGGAGACTTTCGCATTTTTGGCACAGGTAAAGGTGAACTGTCTGCGGATCGAATGCGACTCAAATATTTCTTTTGATGACTGGTGTTTCCTCCAACAGGTGAGGGGGAACCTGTCACCACTTCAGTGTCTTTCTTTCTCCAAAATTCTGATGCTCGCAAATGGACAGGATTCTGTGGTGGTCCTGAGAGTTTGCTCGCCTCCTGCAGTCTGCGGACAGGGAAGCCAAGTTTGGAAGTGATCACGCTTTTACTTGGACTGCTTTTACCAGACCCGTCCATTATGTGATGTTCTCCATTACTTTCATTTGACATTGGACTGGACATTAAGCGTTTCACAGGAGAGGAAATGCGAGCATGCTCTGCTCTACTAATGACAGGAGGCTCACTTGGAGAGCGAATTAATGGGGGATGACGAGTGCCATCAACATCCGTTTGATTCCTATTCCCTGCAACGACACCAGCGGCAGGAACAAAGTGTCTTGGACTGGATCTAGCAATTCCGGAAGCAACAGCAGTAGTTTCTGCTAAATTATGCACTGCAGGATTTGTTGTGGAATGACTTGAATAGCCATTCATGCCGATTTCATGTTGTCCTTGATATTGATGATGATGTTGTTGTTGTTGTTGCTGCTGCTGTTGTGGCATTGGATAAATGTAATTTCCATTGTAAATCAAAGGACTTTGTTGTCTCATTTGAAGTTGGTTAGCGTACGAATCCAGATATGAGCAAGAGACAGGACGGTAAAAATTCGGGTAGTTTGTGGCTCTAGTGAAATCTCTTCGCGGTGGGGGAGGTGGTGGTGGAGTTGGTGAAGCATGATGAATGGCTCCTCCATCACTAGCACCATTATTGTATCCCATATATGGGGTACAGCTCCGACCCCGTATGCCATTAGCAACATTAGCATATTGAACAGGATCATCTGGAAACATCAACTGCCCATTACGTAAACACTGTTGATCCTGGTTTTGTACTGGTAAAAATGGCACTTTCAGACCAGCTGTTACCACGTGCTGATCTTCTGAAATCATTTCAGTTGCCATAATAAAGCTCTGATCCCCATTATTCTGGCTCATTTGGTTTGGATTACAGCTAGTAGTAGCGCCATCGCTACTTATTCTTTCGTTTCTTGGAAGACGAACCACAACTGGTTGACTACTTTCTGGTGCTGTCGCTCCGTCTTGCTGCTGCTGCTGTTGTTGCTGGTAAATGACCCGAGTTTCCCATTTTGGTGAGCCGGGTGCACCCATCATCATAAGCCTTCTATTCATATTGGGACTCATTCCACTGGCAGAAGCAGTAGAGTTTCTGTAATCTAACGGAACTGGCATAGGACTAGATGGGGAAGCACATGAAATCCCTCCCGCCGCCTGGGTGGTGGCAGGGAACAAATGACGCTGTTGTTGGAACTGAGCTTGCTGCATGTTGAAAGCCCTTTGCCGACGATTTCGCGAGTTAAGCGAGGAAAAGCTGCCTTGGAGAGAACTCCGTTGTGATCTCTCCTCTGTATCGTCATCTGAGGTTGAGCTTTCGTTGAGAAAGCTTTCGCGACGAGCGATGGCACGTGCCTTTACGGCCTCTTTGGCCGCTGCCCTAGATGCCTTACCGCCGTGATTATTGGAACCGTTGTTATTACTATTGTAACCGTCTTGACTCACTGAAAGACTTCCATTACTTGAGTAATTTTGGAGAAGACGGTGCTGCTGTTGTAGCGCTTGTAGTTGACTTTGAGGCTTTTTCGTCGTTTCCCAACTTGGCCAAGGCTCAGAGGAATTATTCAATGAATCTGGACTACTTCCAACTCGCCTCTTCATTTGCGGCACTTCAAGGTACCCATGCTGCTGCTGCTGCTGCTGCTGACTAGAAATGAAACCGTTACTAGAATTATGATGTTGAAGATGACTGGAACCAGATGCTGTTGTCTTTGGAGAGCCAACAACAGCAGTGGCGGCTGCTGCTGATTCTGCTTGGGTTGTTTGGGCTTGTGCTGCTGCGGCTTTCTTTGCTGCAGCTTTCTCTTTTCGTCGGGAAAGCCTTCGCACCAGAAAATTCTGCTTGTATCCTGCTTTGTTGTTCTCTGGTGGCGCTGGCTCTGGAGGATTATCGTGCTGATGAAGGGCAAGATCGAAATCTGAATCACACGTTGATATATCACTTTCCGATAATTTCCCTTTCGCTCTCGTTTGACTCTCAGCGTTCACAAATTTGGGCGCACTTGAGGAGATAAAAGTGTTTGGCCGATGATTCTCAAGTTGCCCTGAACCAAAACTCAAATTCGGATCTACACTAACAAAACCAACAGAGGAGGCTGGTCTTGCGGGTGAATAGGTCGTTCTCACTGGGAGTATAATTGGGGATCCACTCCCATAATTTTTATTCACTTTCGCAGGAGAATTGCAATGGCTATTATTTGCGGATGAATTATTGCCACCGCCATTTTCCGTAACAATTGAATTATTGTTACTCGTAGACGCGGCAGTGTTACCTACTGCTGCAGCCTTTGACTTATTTCTTCGAAATAATCCACCAAATGACCACTTTTTGTTCTCTTGTTTATTACTTCCACTACCAATACCACCACTGCTACTATTCCCTTTCACTGAGTATCTGTCCGAATAACTATTTGCCGTTGTTGCAGACGCTGACCTGTGAAGAGGGCTTGACTCTGCTGAATGCACTTGCACTGGCGGGCTCATACTAGAAATGAACGTGTCACGAAAGCCTCGATGATATGGCTGTGGGCTTCCCGTTGTCACAGGTATTGAGCTGCTTTTACTTTTATACAGACCTGTGCCCCCACCACCAATGCCATTATGATTATGAGCACTGTTGCTGCTGCCGCCAATGTTGGCAGGGCTTCCAGGTGGATACACGTCTTCACCAACTCGACCCATTGTGAATTGTTTGCTTGTACCTGTATCTGTAGTGGCAGTTATTGTAAAAATTTGATCCGGATCCTCCTCCGCTATACCACCTTCTTCATGTAATAAAAGCTCCTCTGCTGTCGTGGGATAATAATAGCCGTTGTAGTAATAATAGTATTTATTGCTACTCCCGTCAATAACACTACCACTGTTGCTATTGTTGCTTCCGTCAATTATTATTCCGTTCCCACTGCCTCCGCTACTGCTGCGATTACTCTTATATAGGCAAGGTGGCTGTTGATGAAGTTGCTGCTGCTGCTGCTGATGATGATGATGAGGATGATTAAAATGATGACTAGACGAAGTTATCGATGATGAGCCTACAGAGTTGCTTGGGTAGAAATGATAGGAACTGCTCTGCATTAACTGATCATTATAGGGTTGATGGTGCTGAATGTTCTTGGCCACTCCTGAAAACGATGCTGATGATAAGGGAGGAGGGATCCCATTGTGGGAAAATTGGTGATTGTTGTCTGAACTGACAGGATTATTGTTACCGTTTGCTCTTGTTGTTGTTGTTGTGTTGTTTATTTCCCCTCCACCTCCGCTGCTTGACGCTGATGTGGTGGCGTGACGATTACCCCCGTGGGGATTCTTATGGTATTTGTCACTAGGCGCAAGGGAGCTTGCTGCCTGTAATAAAAGACACAAAGGAGAAATTACAATCTGACAATGCAGGTGGACGTCTTTTTTTGTTTAAACTACAACTTTAACCACAATTAACTACCTAAACACAGATATTTAGATGTATCTATCTATACATAATATTATGTTTGCGTAAATGCACCCCGAAAATGACACTATAAGACATGTCTACTTTGCAATAATAATAATAAACATTTTATGCGTGCATTTACAGTTTATATTCCGCAGGTATTAAAAATGATGAACGTGCTTATTAGACACTCACGTTCTTTCTAGGGAGGGGGTGTAGGGATACAAACCATTTAATTCCCTTTTCATCCGGCGCTCACTCACCAACTCACCACATTCTTGTTTGTGGTGATACGCCTCTTATTTATTTTTATGCGTACGTACCTATGTAATTAATGTGACTATATAATGCCTGGCAGATATATGCTTTCAAGATGGGATAATTAGTCAAATCTTGATAGTCGTAATTAACGTTGATATTAAAAAAATGGTTAGTAAATATGTGTGTCTACGTGCACATATGCAAGATAATGAAAATAAAACACATTTACTACAAACATAAATGAGTCGCTATATGTTTTAACAACTTACACATTCAATAAAAGCTCTACAAACAAATATTATGCACAAACTCATTTGTATATTCATTGTAATAAATATTATAATGATGATGAGGGTATTTTTTTTGTACATCTTTGTTTATTAGGGTTTGGCTGGCAAAAAAAAAATCTCCCCCTCTCTCACTCGAGATAAAAATGCTGCTGCTGCTGACAGATTGACTTAATGTTTCTCATCAGCAGCGTGAAATGCTGTTGAAGACAAAGAATATTATGCTTATGCATTATTAGGATAAAAAAAGTGGGTGATTTTACTTTTCATTAAGAGATGTGATATATTATGAAGAATAGGTATATTGAGATGAGTAATATAATAATAAATNATATAATAATAAATAATAAGAATGCCTATACAATTCAGAATGTCAGGCTATGACTAACAGAATAATGTTGGGTGCGGACAGCAATTTTGAACGGATGTGATATTATATTATGTATGTGTAAAATATATTGTGAATGAATATATTACCAAAATGATAATAATGATCAGTTTTATTTGTCAGCTTTTAAAATGCAATGTAAGGATCAGGAACATAATAATGTGTACTTGCAGATTATATGTAGATAGAAAAGAGATATATTTTTTTTTCCTCTGCGCACCTGATGTACCTATCTCGTATGTATATACCGCGAAAAGATAGGAAGGAGTGCGTAAAATGAAGTAATTATCTCGGTGCCTGTGCGACATGATGGTTGCACGGCAAATGATAATATTTTTTTGTTATGTACAGAATGGAACATTAAGGGAATAATATAAGCCTGCCGAACAAAAACCAAATTGAAATCCATCACCTGTCATGTCTATTTACGAGATGATATGTAATACATGTGGTGTTGTTCATTTAAAAAGTTTTTTTTTTTAAAAGACGCATATATGTATTCTGATTACTTCATGGTTTTATTTGTTAAGTGGGACGAACGAAAAATTTTTCATTTATGTAGCATGTACACATGGTAAACAATGTATTTTTCCTGTTTGAAGTTTTGATAAGTATAAATAGTAGTGCGTTGCAGTAAATTTTATAATAGAAACCCTGCTGTGACTGACGAATTGCGTTTTATTTATGGATTTTTTTCTTCTTCGTCGCATGCGCATGTAGTCTTATAGTCTTATATTGCGCAAAGGGATGCGGTTTTATTATTGTTATCTGTTATCTATTATCGTTTGCTTTTTTTATGAGGGCACTATTAATACTGATGAGATGTGATCAAGACAAATGAGTGAAAAGTTTAAAACTTCACTCATTTCATTATTTTACGAGGAAAATGAAAGTGTTTAAATGTTGGATGATGTTTAGTGTTAGATTTGCAATGCATCATCAAGTGTGATGTGTGGTGAGTGATCTGCTCGGAAAATACGTTCACAATTTTATTTGCTGATCAAATATTTGCCAAATCATCAACAATATAATCTAAAGTCAATTATCAGATTTAGATGATTGACTTTTATCTACACTTACCATTTTAAAACATTTTTCCGCATTAGTTGTTGAAATTAAAGTAGGGTGATTTTTTTTTAAACATCTACTTGTTATTGCCAAACAGTTTCGAGAAATATAGTACTCATTTAGTTAATGCAATGAGGGCGATTTAAAAAAAATAACTCATCAACTCATCATGGTCATATTTTAAATAAATGAAAGTGACGTGACTCATATATTTTCTTGTTTTCACACTTTATAAATGCATTGCTCAAATAATTTAAGCGTGTGAAATATGAAAACCTACCTGTATTAATTACATATATGCTACACATTGACCGACAAAGTGATTCAGTAAAAAAAGAGCATCATGATAATGTACGGTACAATTTAACAATAACATCACATCCCAAGAAAAGCTGCGTTGATTACTAAAAATTTAACCATGCATATAAGATTTGAAATAAACGTGTTTTAAAACAGCGGGTGTGTATGTATGTGGGCAAACATAAATGCATACCTCAATAAATACTTCCTGTTCGTCAAGGTATAATAAAATTTGAAAAATGTTTAATGCTCCTTGTTGCAAACGACTAATAAACATTTTGTTTCACATTAATATTTACAATTTTAATTGTAATGTTTATTCACATCGTTTCTTACTTTATGACTTTTCTTTTCTTTTTACTTTTTGTTATAGTTACTTTGTTATAAGTTTTTCAAAATCAATACTAATTACACACAGCTTCTATTCTTTGTACTCTCGACATAGTTTGCAAAAATTATATATAGAAGACACATAAATACTTATGATTTACAACCAATTTGTCATGTGTGAACCGCCACGCAGAAGGGAGGACAAAAAATAGACAATGAATGAAATATATATTTTTTTGCATTGTTCTTCCATCCTTTCCCGAATGAACCAATCAATTGTAGAAAAAAAGACACTTTATATTTCCATCATCTTATTTTCTGGGTTCACTTGCTCTTTTTGTACCACGCAGTAAACAAATATATATACCTATGTTCATACATCAGCCAGTAAAAAGGAGTAAGCAATACTCAGCTCTAAGTTGATTACAAGAGAACAATAAGTACCTATATTGTATATAGGTAGGTTGTAGGTACATACACAAGTGTCATTAGTAAGTAGCATTGTATTTGACTACAAAAGCAACACAACAACAGTGCAATTAATTACAACAACCACCCAACCAACTACAACAAGAATAAGAAAAATAGACTTCATGGCTCCTTCTTCTTCCCCCCTACTTTTTTTCTTTCCTTATTTTTATACCATTCCCCATCTACAAAAATTGTCTAAAATACGTATAAAAGTTATTGCATATTTTAGGTATCTCGTGGCCGCCTTAAAGTAGCATTTTCGACTTCAGAAATATGCGTCTAAATAACGCAGTGTTCACCACAGAGGATGTGGCTTTGAGCATGCATTATGCTTGTATTCTCCGTATGATATGCATCAATTCCACGCATTAACGCTGAAATGCGTGCTTTAACATACCATAAATATTAGATTATTCGTGTCGTTATATGCGATTAAAAAGCCGATGACAAATGCGAATAAAATCTCAAAACACCACAAAAATCAAGGTCCCATAATTTTATTTGTCTTTCCAATTAACTAATGGTACACTAACAAACTTATCATTATAAGGCAACAGCCAACACTTTAAGCTAATTTCATTCCTGTTAATTACATTTATAGTATCTGATAAGTTGTAACATAATAATATATACAATTTCTTACTTTCTAAAGGGGTTTCAAAAAAATTTCGTTGCATGCTAAATTTTCTGCAATATAAAATATCTTTATCAATATTTACAATTACAACCACAGAACCGTTTTTAAGTAAACAACAATTATTTCCAAACGTAGTCTTAATAGACTTTAACTGCTTAGAATAGTCAACAACATCAAGAATATCTAGCTCACAAATTCTGTTTACAACCTGCTCAAAAGGTTTGTATTTAGCTCGGAGGGTTCTTTTAATACTTTGCATATTATTTTCAA
>JAHZNC010000991.1:0-10440 GCA_027744095.1 Zhuqinia jingwanae
ATTAATTTGGTAGTCTGCATTTAAACTTTACAAAAAGTACGCGGTACACAATTTCACAACATCTCTATCGGTATACCAAATATAACTTTCATTCATCGTATCTCGTGGACTTTATCAATAGTACAACCTTGGACTTCATGCCTCTTTTAACAAAGCAACGTAAGTACAAGTAATTAAATTTGAATTGACTTGATTATTCAGTAATCAAACGCTAATATTACAAAAAATGCTGTCAAAAGCACATTATAGGAATGCTACAGATATATTTCCTGTCGGTCGGCGCAATACATAGGAAATGCTGTGAGATACTTGCCATAGTGCCAAAGAAAATTGTATTTGTTTAATATTGGATATCGGAGAAGGCGTCTTTTTGTTACTTTTGTGGAAGATTTTCACAGATATTCTTTCCACACAAACTAATTTCGGCACGCTAAAAAGGATAGTGAAAGTAAATTAGTTGAAAAAAAACCGTCAGCTTAAAGTTACCAATTCAAAAAATAAATGTCAAAACACCTTAAAAATATATGGTTGTATGCGAAAGTGAAGCGACTTAATTACAAAAAAAACTAAAGAATCTCTTATTTTTTTGTAATCAAGTCGCTTCACTTTCCATCGCCATCCTTCAGATCCAACGTGCACTTTCAACGTGTTCCAATATTTGCTTTACCAACATTAACCTTAAAACGTATGAGCGAACTTATTTCACTTTGTGTTTGTTTTTCTAAGAGAGTGAGAACTCATTGTCAGTACTCAATCATCAGCTAAACTAATTTAAGCGATCACAATCACACTCGGATCAATTCTTCTCCGTTGCGTGATGTGTGAACCAAAGGTTTTGTTTACAGATCAAATAGGTGGCAATTTCATTTTAAAAACTCTCAGGCGGATACCCAATTTTCAAATGTAATGAAAGGGGTGTTAATCAATGGGCTCCTTTTTTGTCTGCACTCATGTTGTTTTACGCTACCAAATATTTTCATTCTGACTAATTGACATAGTCACCGCATCGACATCAAATTCTCATGGTCCAGATGAATGGGGGAAATAATAAAATGTAGTAAGTAACAAAGGCAAGAAAAGTATTGTTCATCCTTTGCAAATATTTGTGTTTCATCCCACGCACAGTTGCCATATTATGCCCACTTACATGAGTAATAGCGAGACTCGTATGGGGGACTTCAATATGGTCTGCATGGATTCATGTCGAGTACAATTTGTAACTTATTTGCTTACATTATTATTATGCTCCACCTGGAAATTACAATTCATACATGTCTTCAATTCGCTATACACACACAACATGATCTAATTAAAACCTAACCACACAGATTGTATGTGCTATATTGTGTGATTTCATAACAACACGTTTTCCTCTTAGAAGCGGCAATTTTTTAATGCAAATATTAATAAATATTGAGCATACATTCCAATTGCTAAAATAAATTGTGGTTGAGCAAAGTGCAGAAGTGTTTTACAGTTGCTTCCCCTCTCTCCTCTCCCTCTCTGTTCACCTTTGATTTTTATAGGGTCACTTTTTCACATAAATGGAAATGTACTAGAAGCTGGAACTGTAAGTGCTCATGATGATGATCATCATGACTGTACACTTTGCACTTGGCGTGATGATGATCTTGGATACTGCTGTTGCTGCTGCTGCTGCTGATGATGATGCTACTTGCTCTACAATAAAACCACAATAACAACTACAAACCCATTTCCAACACGGAGTTTTCTATTTCACTTTCACTTAATTTATTGATACAAAAACGCAACCTAAGTAGTGTGGGCATTAATATATACGACCATATTCCACAACATTTTGCTTTTGCTAATGTATATCCATTGAAACATAAGTATAAAGGAGAGAGAGAGAGACTGAGTACGTTTCCTAACAAAATATTTATATCCTAAGTAAAACGGTTCCTTTTTATTTTTCTGTGTACACACATACATATACAAAAGTGTTTGTTGAAATCCAAGGCAGAAATTTACAATATTGCTTGCTCCACGCTCAAAATTGTACACAAAAATCTCTGTAGATTTGAGGGGTACCTGCCAGTGCATTTTTATGTTTATGTCCGTATGTATGTTGGTGTCTCGACATTGTTACAATTCTACATCTAGTACTATCACTGATGTTGCTACTACCACTACGCTTCTCCATCCAGTCAGTAGTAGCTAATTTGGATGGTGGCGATGAGGATGATGATGATAAAGGCACCGTAATGCAATAGAATCGGCATGGAATTTATCAAACAAAGCACTTTTGCGATCCTCCAAATTAAATTGCATTGGTTCACGATGATGACGGTAGTGGTGGTAATACAGTAGTGGAAAAGGTGCTCTACTTATTATTATAAGTTAGGTGTCTGTTAAAGAGAATCTTGTTCAAATGGATAAATAGTAGTTTGGAGGAGTAAGACCATAGATCACCACCACCACCGCTATCATCATCATCCATCCAGGCAGAGTACAACGAACATGCAGCAGAAGGGAAGAGAAAGGCAGTGGTGGTAGAAGTGATAAAGATAATGTTACGGTTTCCATCTCTTCATCCTTCTATCCTTAACCAGTTTCACTTGCCAAATCCAGCCTGTCTCCCTTTTTTTCTTTGCGTTTTTGCTTTCTAGATACGCAAGAAGCAAAGCAAAGTGAGAAAAAATCTAAAAGTGAGAATCTTGAAGATTAAAAGCATGATTTCCCACACAAAAAAATGCATGCGGGATCTACTAGAAATCTTACTGGTTGTATGGTTTGTTATGTTATATGGATGAATATAACATTTTTTAAAGACTTTTCCAGAGCAACCCGAATAATAAGGCTCTTTTCAGCCTGTATGCATATTGGCTATCTCACATTAGGTATATTTGTTTTAAATATTGACATTTGCATATAAATCCGTTATATGGGAAGAAAGAAGCTTAATTATAAAAAAGAAAAAGAGGAGAATCAGAACATCTACTGCTATCAAGCAGGCTCATTTTGTATTTAATATTAATCATGATTTTTATTCTAGATAAAGTAACCGGTGGGGCGTCAATGAATATTTACATTTTTGGCATTGAAAGCTATAAATGGATCTGACACGGAACCCAGTGGTTTATGGGATATAATATTAAGTTAGATAATTCTTAAGTTATAACATGTGAGTGTGCTTATACAATGCTTAAATTTTATGCATTTTTTGTTTTAAAATTTATCATACTGTAATATACAAGTCGCTATATTTTAAAGTTAATTAGCTTTTGTATCATATTTAACTTTGAAATTATTATAAGCAAAATATTCATGGAAACATTTATTCAATTCAAATTATATTATACATTATGTGATTATGATCGTTTATTTGTGTGTGCCTTTTAGTGCCAAAATGTAGTCCATTGTGCTTTTATCCTGCTGGCGCACTAATTTTTTGACCCTTGCGGTTTTATATAGTTTCCTATGGGCTACTATGCCGTTAAAAATAATATAGCTTGAATCAACAACGACTACCAATTAAAGTTGAGTCAGGTTACACATTTGCATGATTTCAATGCTCACTCAGATTTTTAAAATGGTGCCTGTGAAGCCTCCCTTTTTTTCATTTCTCTCCCATTGTGCATCTACTTCAACCGAATGTCTTCAAATGTGGCCCAGGTAAAGTATCTTACGTGGAAGGTTAGAACCTTTTTAATTTTCACTCCATTTAATCCCTTGTAATACAGCTAACAAATGATTTGCTTTGATTGGTCACTTGAGAAATTTTACTGATTGTTAGTAATGAGAGAGTTATTACATTGGTTATCAAATGTGTATACCTCCTCCAGGTATTTCGTTTAATCAAATTTAAAAAAAATGTCATCGTTCAACATCATTGCGTCGTCGTTTTGACAGTTTTCACTTAAATTGCACCCAACCGTAATAGTTCCCCTCTATTTATTTTCATAGCATTGCTGTGATATTTTTTTAATTCAAATTATTCATGATACAGCGTTCCTACCAGTGACAGATGAGTTGTCATATGCACTGTTTACGGCCATGAGAAAGAGTATAACATAATAATTGATATCCCACGTACAACTCATAATAATAATATTTCGCTTAATGTATACAAATACGCTTTTCCATGATAATCTTGAAATTTAGCAAGGGAAAAAGAATCAGGCCCATCCGTAATATATGTAGGCATGTTTGAATAAAAGAAGAGAAAGCAGCCAATAAACGAGTTATTCCAAAGCTACACAAATATATGTGCTGGCGCTTGTTCTTTCATATAAATGAAGTACTCGTCTTATTATTTCTCAAGGCAGTGGAACGAAAAAGAAGGAGAGAAAAACGAGAGACGTGAAGAATGAAAATTGAGATAACCACAAAAAAGGAGAAGAGGAAAAGGGTTAAAAAGTATAAAAAAGGAGGGGACTTGACTTGGCACATGAGAATACAAAATATATATATATATATATATAAAGCAAGAAAGTGAAGACCACCCTCAAGACCAACATGAAGAAAACGAAATAGTAGAAAAAGAAGATAGAAAAGCTAAATAATGGATACAGGGTTGCGAGCAAAAGAAGCAGAAGAGGTGAAAAAGGAGGTGGCACAAAGTCAATATCATTTTGCTACATTTCTTCTCTCTCCTCTCCTTTCTCTGTACAATGTATGTCTTATTTTTGCTTACACATACATGTGTCCTTGAGGATTAATAGTTTGATAAAAAAGAAAGAGAGAAAAAGAAGAAGAAGAAGAGAGAGAGACGAACCTCAGGGAATTTTACTCATGGGGGAATGCCAATCAATTATAATGTACACACAGAAGTGTGGCAAAGCAGGTGCTCTCTCGTAAAGAAAACCCATTTCTCCTCTTCATTGTTCGTTACTACTTTCTTTTCTCTCCCTCTTTGCACTCACCATTAAGTATTACGAAGATTAAGCAGAGAAAGTAAGGGAGAGAGAGAGAGTAATGCCGTATTCTCTAACTACTGAATACCAAAATCGTCCGAACGAAACTAAAAGTTACCTATATGGTTAAAGTGTATAGGCATATGAATTTGCTGAACTGAAGTCTTAAGTTGTTTGTTAAAATAAATCTGATGTTGTATGTATTTGATGCAAAAATAATTGCCAGAAAAAAAATCTTTCTAATCTCATGTACAAAATAGCTTCACGCCGATAAATACATAATAATAACAAGTAATGATACACATAGCACCACTTTTTACCATTTTACCATTATCTTTAATATTCAATTTTTGATTCGCCAATTAGCATAAATGTCATGCAAAAAAAAGATATTAAAAGCATTAAAAAGATTATGTATAAAAGGAAAGGGGCGGATGAGATGGTGTTCAAAACAAGGTAAAAGTTTTACCATTATTAACTAGACGTGCAACAGAATAGTTATTGAGATTTCTTTGAATGTCTGTTCATTAGTTCATGCTCACACCATCACACAGTTAAGCCATTTCGGCCCAAACTTGGTACAACGCTGCTTTTGGCATGCTTGTGGAACCGGAACACCTCCAGTTAACCCTCTCCCGGTGGTCGAGGGATGAAACTCACAAATTGAATAAGAATATGATACCATTTTCCCTGTATCCCATATACATTCGAGAGGAGTTAGGCATGCAGCGAATAGTTTATCCAATCGGTTACAATAGATACGTAAAGTATTTTTTTTAAATGTTATAGAATTACCGTGAAATCTCTCTTCTGCTTTTTTACGGCATTTCACTTGAGGCAAAGTATTCCGGTCGCTGTCTTTTAAAGAGAGGTCGGCTAGCTAGCCTTGTTGCTATTCTTAAATATTTACCTTGACTAAGACCATGTGTAGCAGTAGTGAATAAGCTTGAGCGTACATTATTTTGTACAAAGCTCAAGAAGCACATCTAGCTAGACGCTTGACTTATGCACGTCCCCGGTGCATGCACAACAAACTTGTGCATAATTGACAAGGTAATATTTTATCACATTATGAAAAATGTATTGTAGCCATGAATTTGCCTGGCAAAAGCGTAGTATTACATACTTCCGTTCGTTGCGTTGGCAAGTTCCTCTTTGTTGTTGGCGACTCAAGGAAGGAAACAAGAGGTTATTTGAGTACAATAAAACACAAACAAACAAGTCTTTAATTTTGCCATAAACAGGGTTGTCTTGCTTTGAAATCATTTTTCCATACGAGAAAATGAGAGCTCACTTCTATGAGCACGGGAAGAGTTGAGGTGTATGTAGTAAAGAGCGCATGCTGAAACGAATGTAATAGGATATATACCTATTTTTCATATAAGCTTAATAATAAATATGCAGAAGATGTATTCGCATGTAATTTCCATTTTTTTTAAAGTGTCTGGACTGGACTGTTTTCTGAAGTATCTCAAAGTCATATAATGGAACTTGAGTTGGGTTTTTAGAACGATAAACATTGTATGAAACAATCTTCTTCTTTTTTTAAATAGGCTGCCCACTTAAGCCGTTACATTCATTTACGTGTTTTACGCCTATAACTCTCACACAATCAAAATAATTACTCTTTGAATTTGGCAATCTCCACTTGTAAATCATCTTGAGTTGTGCTACTTCACACACACACAAACTCGGCAACAACATTTCTTTGTGCACGAAACGAGTACACTATTTTTTTCGCATTCTTAGAATAATATAATAGGTGTAATGAGAAATTAAAAGTATAACTAATATGTAGCTGTATTTAAGGTTTAAGTGGTATTTACTCGAGTGATGTTGTAGTGTAAAAGGTTTTAGCTCATAAGCAGGAAAAACTCATTTGTTGTTGTTGTTGTTGTTGTTGTTGTTGTTGTTGTAGCACCATAAAAAATGGATAGATCGTGGATTGCGATAACAATGTTCCTTCCTGCATACTTTTTTGTTTTGTCCATTTTAATGACTACAAGGGCTATTTTTGGTATTCTTTCCTATCAACTACCTGGGATTATTATGAATTACGCCTTAATGGGTTTATTAGTACTGATTATTATGGAATATCCAGTGAAATGGAAAAGGCAGCTAACGAAGAATATCCTAATGAGTTTTATTAGATCTCTTGTTCCAGCTTCATGAATTGAATCGTTAGTGCTGTTAGCTAAAACATGTTATCCAGGAATAATGAATGCATACAAAAGTTATTCATTGTAATTTATGCTAATCAAGGTAAATGACCAGGTAAGTAGGAATAATGAGTGAGGGTATATTTTTAGATATCCATTGAATTTTTTATGAACTCGTCAGCGTATTAATGGTTTTGTTGAACTGAAATAACAAACCAGGATAACTTTCTTTTATTTAATTAAAATAAATACGTGTTCCCTTAAAATATTTTATACTTTAATACAATGTTATATGAAATATATTACGTTTACTAACAATAGGGTGGAGGCAGACTCAATATATGTATCTATAACTCATTCGTATTCTCACACTTGATTTTAAATCAAGCAAAAAATAGAACAGCTCATGCATAATTAAATGCACTTGGTGCGGTGGTTTACATAAATCAAGATGCTTAACTTTCTCCATGCTAACTGGTGAAAAATGTCGAGTGAAAATTGGTTTTAAAGGTTTGTAAGCATGTGCATGCATATAACCCATTATTTTGTGGTTATACGAGGGTAGCTTAAAAAATAACGAAACGAACAATTTTTTTCGTAACTTCTAAGATTACAAAGCTTCTGATCTACTTTTTTTTTACACATTTTTACTCTCTAGGAGCAAAAAAATGCAAATACTATATTGTGCCATTTTGAAAGATCTGAGATTCAATTTTTATTGAAATCTGGCGCAAACGCACATTTTAGCGTAACCCCTTTTAATTAGTTTTGACATAATAATGGCCAAATGGCCTCGGCTTTTCAATGTATTTACCAACAAGTGCGACGAACTTATTTTGTATTAATGAGAGATCTGCATCACAAGCCTGAAAATCAAATGATGATCTCCAGCGCACATGACTTAAAAAAATTGATTTTAGTGAAATAAATTTTCCCTAGACAATCTGACACTTTTTATAATTCTTTTTTCATACAAGGAACAAAAATTATCAGAAATTACCAAAGGTATGTAAAAAGCATGTTTAGGGCCAAACACCGCTTTTGATTTCAATGAAAAAATGGGTCTCAGATCCTCCAATATGTTCCAATATATACAGATATGCACCATACTAGGGAGTTAATACGTGTAAAAAAGTAGACTAGAAGGCTTGTAATTTTAAAAGTTAGGATACTTATTCTTGGATCTCCCCTCGTACATTATTATTATATATTATGCTAAAGTCATTACAAGGTGCAAATAGTACAACGAAAAGGTTCAAGTTAAGTGATGCTAGTGTTTGTTATTTTGTGTTGCTTGAATTCACAACTCTACTCTCAGCATACAAGCAACTATATTTACATAATAGTATGTTACCTTTTTCTGCTTTCACTAATGGTTGTACAGTATGGTAATGCAAGCTACAAATACCATTACTCGCAATTTGTTTGCAATTTATTTAAGAGACCAGTAAATACGGACACTTACTGCATCCGTATTTATTTCCAACTACTTTAAACATTTCATTGCACATATTTCACGATGAATTTGGCTGAGCATTGTAAAATTCTCCGTAGATTTCAAGTGGTGATTAAAATTTGGATTTTTCTTGGGTAGAGATCACTCTGGAAGCACTTCTTCGTTCCACGTAATCATTATCACCGACTTGTTCAAGTGGAATTTTAGGGGGGTACGTAAGTCCTTTGTAACTTCTAACGCAATGAAATTCTTGCATGCTCTCGCACTACGTAACCACAAAAAAACATTGTGTGCCGTCAAGTCATGTATTTTTGCACCTTTTGGGCCCGATGATTTGTATCCTGTTAAAAAATTTCTCTACCTTAAGGCGTGGGTATAGGCAAGTAAGCGACGCAAGACGCCGGTACAGCTTACTTGTAAGGTGAAACGCTACTACTTGCATGGTTGAGAGGTATACATGCAAAAGGGCATTTTGAGTCGCATTATTGGAAACCTTTAAGCTCCTTTTCTTGTTTTAAATTGAGATTATGCCCACGCATCCTAGGGAGACATGCCAGGGATCTTTGGTATACGGTCTTGCGGAGACAGCAAAGGAAACACATGGTAGAATGCCCTCGTGTGCTATTCTTGTACGTTTTTCTTAAAAAATCAAATCCTACGTGTCATGTGTCCGTGCGTATTGTGTCGGATAAAACAAAAGTACGAACTTCTTTCGGGCAAGGATATAAGGATAAGCTTGATAAAAATGAAAATATGTACTGTAAACAACGGGTAGTCGTGTCCTTTTACACGGGCAATTCTTTATATTCGGGTCCTTGTCATTTATTTGGTTCATTGTCAAATGTCAATCAACGCTTGCCTTTCCCCAAAATGTACATAAATCAATATAGATGCACAGACAAACAATATACTCGTCCATTGTACAAGAAGAACTGGTGAACATTTAACAGAGCTAACAAATCGTTCAATATTTGTTGTTCAAAATCCCGTAATTTATAGCATTCCAAAATATATGCGCACATTGGAACAGTAAAGCGATAAGAAAGTGAAAACACTGTAAAAGTGCCATTATGACGCTCTTTATGGGCCATTCAATCATATTTATACATCAACAGATAATCATCATTTAGGTACTTATTATTCCTTGTTTACACTCACCCACTTAATACGTAATTTTTCTTGCATACACCCACAGTTATTTTCCACTTTCGTAACAATAAATCCAGAACAAAGGGGAAAAAATTTGGGTAGTAGAATTTGTCCTCTTGATCAATCTTGATCTTATCGCTTGTTAGTTCCCTAATGTTTGTAAAAGCAAATACTACCCTCTTTTTCTGTTTACTTTTACCTTTAAAAAGTTACATTACATTTTTGTTTTGCCCGCGTATATGCTAAGAAGTAAAGCCGTATATTATACTTTTATTATTATGATTATTATTGTCGTTGTATTTTTATGATACTTCCTGTGAATGGAGAGTTGCGTAGGTAGGTAGTAATGTTTACATATGGAACCCGCACCAGCTACAACGAAAAAGTGTCCTACTTGTTCTCACTATCCATTTTATTTTATTTTGTGTGTGTGTATGTTGTTATTTGAAAAGAGCGGGCAGATAGATGTACATATGTAAAAAACACCACCACTAATGCTAAAAATAACTAACTTGCTTACAAATTTTTATTTGGCGAGAGATCTACTTTTTATTGTTTTGAAAATATTTTTTTTGTGAACAATGGTATGTATGTATGTATCATATGGGTGTACACTATTATCACGCAATCAGAGCAAACTTTCTAAAAACAAAACTGCAGACGAATAACTTAAAAATTTAGGGAAATCAAAAGTTTGAAGACAAAAAAGTTGTGATTCTTTTTTTTCCTTTATTTATTTCAAGACATTTGTGGGAAAACAATTCGTTTGAAAGAAAGTGAAGCATAAACAAGAGAGAGA
>JAHZNC010000992.1:0-12099 GCA_027744095.1 Zhuqinia jingwanae
ACAGACTTTTTGACATGCATGCCACACGTTAATGGCTTAATTGTTCAATTATTTTTGAGAACGTAATAGACAACTTAACAACATCATACGACAAGACACACGACATAAGAAAAGTGATCTTTATGAAATGCAAATATGTAAATACAGATACAGACATAAAACTTAGGAAATGATTAACAGACACACTAGTTACAGTACAGTTATATATTTTGGAATTATCACTACTCAATGAGAGGTGGCGGTGAATTAGGAATGGTAGATGACTTGGCCATGGAACCTTGCGTAAGATATCCAGCCACAGATGAACTTGAGGACCCGAGGTAGCCAGCAATGGGCTTGTCCGATAAGAATAAGTCATGTTTCTGGAGAAAATGTTAAAAGAGGTATGTATATTAAATTTTTAATTTGGGACTTTTTAATTGCATACATATTATATATTGTGCACTCAATTACCTGATCTCTGTATTGTTTCCAAACTTCGCTCCTCCCCAAAATGGCTTCAACTTCTTGGCCATATGTCTCATCTTGACTCATGTACTGAAGTGCTTGTACAATATTAGCTTTCACAGAACTTGGGCTCGGACCCAAATCCGCGGATCCACACCGAAGTAATTCCAACATTAAAGGAATAAGTCCATTCTTTAAAGCTTGATTAACGAGTTCGCTCATTTTGGAGGCAAACAAGTAGTTAAGTGCTTCGCAGACCACCGGCACAGTATCAATGCTACGCTGCTTCATTCCACTTACGATTGACTGAACAGTGTCGAGTTGGGTTAAAGCTTCTAAACAAGCATTACTACAGGTGATTGAGCGAAGCACAAGCAACCCCAATTTCTTAAAAACTTGCTTATCGGACTGAATGGACTGGAGAACCTTGTTGATATACCCCATGGGGGGCAGTGTATCACAGAGATGAGAGTGGGTGGAGAGCAGCATAGAAAGTGCACTGCCAACCAGTTCCAACTGATCATCCTTCCTGACAGCGTTGCTTCCACCGAGACCTGCCCTACTCTGCTCAGTTGGGGGAGAAAATGCGAATTCTAATAGATCCCTGAGAAATTCACGAGGTTTCCGTAAGTTCCAGCTAGAGTTTGCGACATATAAGCGAATGTATATTCCACCGATAATGAGCTCTCCACAGACTCCGTAGTCGACTTGGAAGGATTCTGAGGGTAAGCGCCAGTCAATCGATAGATCTTGTTTGTGTGCAGCGTATAGTTCTCCCTTCATATGTTGAATAGCAGCAGTCGCATTGTACCTTGCAGCGTCGTTCCACACCAACTCAGGATTTTCAGTATTTGAATCAAAAAGTTGAACTGCTGACGGAGGGGACTCCGCCATGGCCTCTATGTAGATAGGAGGTAGGAACTTGGACAATAAAATTTTAACTCGTGGACCAGATAACTTGTCAGCACATAAGCGACTCAACGTTTCCGATGACTTTTGACGAACCACAGGGTCTACTGTGGAGGTAGAACAGAAGAGGTCCAACAAGTAAATTATCGCACCTTTCTGAATTGCCTCTTTTACAATTTGGGGATGACTGACTATCATGAGCAAGCAATTCAGACAGGTGACAACAACTTGGGCGTTTCGTTTAGCTGTAGCAGTCACCACCAAAAGTCCAGGTACAATTCCCATTCCGACCATGTCTGCAACACAATCCTGACTAGCGCATACGCTTGTCAGCAGCGTCAAAACGGATGCCTCAAACTGAGGACACATCAAGTATTGAGTAAGTAGTCTGAACCGTCCTTTGCACAAGGGCTCCGTGCCTGGATTGTGCTTCAAGGCATTGGAAAGGGCGTCCACCGCTTGCTGCATGCACTTGATTTCATCTGGAGATGCATTTGTTGGGTCATTCGTAGAAAGGAACTTCAACAATGAGTTTATAAATTCAGCTGTGTTGTCCAATTTGAACGTGGGGTCTGAGTTGTAAATTCGGACAAAAATCGATCCTATGAGAAAAAAATGGAAACGTTTCATGATTAATTATCAAAACTTTTGATGTATTCTGATATTATTTGATGGTTAGGTTTTCAAACTTATTCATAACTGTCAGTTCATACCTAAAACAAGTTCTCCCTTGTGCACGCTATATCCAAAGTCACATCCATATGTCATATCAGTAATATCTCCACTTCGAAGCTGCCTCAATTGCGTTTCAGCGTACTCCAGGAGCTCCATACGCGTTTTATTATTCCAAATAAGATATGGGGTACAACAATTGTCATTAAGGATTTTCAGAATCGTCTCCGGTGGACTAGTTAAAATCTACATGCATTCATGGAAAAGTGGGAAAAAGTTATGCAATAATGTCACAAAATTATTATAAATAGTTGTTACTTTGCGTTAATATAAATCCAATAGCAATTTACCATTTTTGCTCCGTATGGCAATAACAACGATTCCAAAGATGTACGAATTACATCATTTTTGGGTGTTTCTTCTCCATCTCCACACATTCTTTTCAGGGCCACAACGCTGATCTTGGCACATTTGTTCACAAGTACTTGAATATTACTATCTTCGTTAGCTTCAACTCCTGCTTCTTCCAAAGTAAAATCATATGAAAACAAAGACACCAAAAGATGCCACAAGACACCTGACTGAAGTAAATGCATTTGGAGAATCGTGTCAACGGCCATGGCAGCTACACATTCGGTAGCGATACAAGATAATTTAGTGAGATGCTTGAAGCCGAGCATGACACAAATGTGCGAGGCAAGCTGCGGCATTTCGACTAATTTATCCCGACAAAGTTGGAATCTTGTAGCAACTGTGAAGCAGCGAGTGACGTGAGAGCATACAAGAACCGGAAGGTCATTCGGTGTTGATGAGAGATTCAGCACAGACACACATCTGTCTAGTGTTCGCAGGAGCAACTCAAGCCCCTTCTCGCGTCTGAGCTCCTCCACGTTCAGAGCGGAGCAGTTGAGTGTGTGATATACCACTTCTGCACTGTGTGGAAGGAGAGGCGTTTCTTTGGCAAAGAGTCCGTCATCCGCAACTTCCATCTCGATTGTTTTGATAAGCATTGGGTAGCCGGAGTACTTGTAAGGCTCAAGAATGTCTCCGTAACGCTTGAATAGAATGGATTGGGCTTTGAGAATTAAAACGATCCTGTTTGGATCTGGGCTGCTACTCTCTGACGCTCCACGGCTGCACAGGAATTCGTACGCGCGGTTTGCCTCTTCGAAACGCTCTCGTCCATGCGGATTCTTGTCAGGGTGAAATTTCTGTGCTAATCGACGATAGTGTTTCTTCACTTTCTCCGACCAGTCGGGTTCACCCTCCAGTTCTAATGCTTTCAATGCTTCTGTTACTGTCATTGGCGGGGGTCGTTTCTCTACCTCGTTTTTCCAAGCCTCTAGAACATCACGTAGCAAATTTAATGGATCGGTAATTCGCCACGAAGGAAATCTAATAATGAAAACCATCAGAAGTTTAATGAAATCAATGCACACCAATAATCCAATCCAATATATTATGGTAAGAACAAACCTAATTTCATCAGTCAAGTTAGCATATGAACGACATGCTACTGGATTTTCCTCCAATACCAAGTAGAGCAACGTTGCGACTCTTTCTACAATAGCAGGGTCAAATGTAAGTAGTAATTGTACTATATGTGCCAAGCAGTTCCCGGGGTCGCTCAGAATTTGCTTTGCTTTGTGAACGGGCCTGATAACAGCTTCGCCAGACTTGGCTGGACAGAAAGATACCACCTGAATTAAAATGTCCAGTATAACTGATGCTAATTTGGATTCATCTAAAACTCCTGTTTGTTTTTCTGTAATTAGAAACCACTTGAGTTGCGCTATGGAGCCGAGTTGCTTCCAAGTGTCAAGACCAGTTGCCCAGCACTTTGTTCGGGAATCTATACGGTTATTGCCGTACATTTTCTTGAGCTGCACAAGATGTGTGGGAATTAGTAAACATGTGTATACCTAATACTAAAATCTGATGATGACAGTTTAATATGAATTATTGAAAGAAGACTTACTTCTTGAAAGCCAATGGGCCCAACCTTCTCATTATTCTCTTTGGACATGTAATACCACTCGGGATAGTCTTCGTGTTTCATGTCTCCAGCCTCAATCACATTTGATTGCGTTGGAATCATTGCTCTTGATGTATGGAGATGTGCCAGAGTAAGTAGGTCAACTAGAATTTTAAGACCTCCACAGTTGACAAGTTCTCGGGCATTTTCTTTGTGTAGTACCAACTTTTGGATGAAAAGTATCAGACGGTCACGTTCCGATTTTTCGACGCACTACAAAAGGACAGCCAAATCCCCATTTAAAAAAATCCTTGTGACTGGTTTTGAGCTGAACGAAATTATACATACCTTATCCAGCATCAAGACAATATATTTCAGGTCGCTGAACACTCCAATCTCTTCCCAATGTCTAGAGTACACAATGGTCATTGCTTGCAAGCACATTCCACGCATTTCCGGTTTTCCAGTTAGCAAAAACCTATGATATAGATCTCCAAAGAAATCCCTGGGATTTTTTATCACAAAACCATCCAAGCTGTTTTCTTCCAGCAGCAGTCGAAGGTAGTAGCCCCCAACACGGATCTCATCATTGAGGGATTTGTACTGTACTTGAAAATCTGCGTGGTTCCAACAAATATCTGCCGTGTGAATATGATCACGATCACTATCCAGCAAACGAATTTCATTCTGAAGTGTCTCCTTGAGTTCTTCTCTAGTGTTGTAATTCCAGATTAGATCTGGCATGGCATGGTCATAGCTGAATTTGTGATAGAAAAGAGCCCAATTTCCTTCGATTTTTAAATTTTGTCGCCGTTTTCTTAACGCAACAGGACGGAATTGATTTTTGCTGCGGGCTTCTTGTGCTGTTTTTAGTCGCCAGTGCCGTAGTGCTACTTCCACTTGTTTTTCGACAAACTTTTCTACGTTGCGCACTTGTTTTACAAACTGATTTTGCTGAGTAGCTTTGTACGCTCCAGCAGCTATTTTCAAGTTATCACGCGTGTTTAGCCTGTCTTCATCTTGGAGAACCACGCGGTCGGCCGACTCTAGGAAGTTTATTAAACCAGTTGGCTATTTTATAGGAAAATAAAAATGCATGGGTTTTATAGCAATTCCAATTTCATAATTACAGCATCACAATTCCAGCACAATAATAATAATTATAATTATATGTAAGTAGTTGTGTCATAATTCCAGCTCACCAGTATTCTGCGAAGCAATTCCATTGCAATTAGATTCTGGCACACCCACAATGTAATTAAATGCCTTGATAACTGGCGTAAAGTGAGTAGTCTGGGATCATTAGTGTGCACAAACAGTGCGTTCAGTAAATGCCTAATTAAAGCTCCTTCTTTGAGCGCCATATCCTGCATTTCCCTCCCAATCGTTCCTTGGCCCTCTTCAATCAAGGCCTTCATGACTAGACCTGCACCTTTCACAATGGCTACTGAAGGATGCTGGAATAAAGTGAAAAGGACACTTGCACGCTGGGCAACAGCTTGAAGAAGATTGTCAAATTGGTTCCCCAGTGTGGTTTCGCTATATGGGGCACATAGCGCAAAGGTCAAAATGTCCAGCATGGCCATCGTCACAAGAGCACCTGTTCCTTTCCTTATGTGCGACGTCCACATTTCTAAAAGACTCTCCAAAAATTTTGCACTGTTTAAAATTTTCTCTTTATTATCTTGTTCCAGGCGTAAATCGGAGTCATCATGCATGGGCTGCATCAGCGCGGCAATGACGTCAAGGGCGGAGTAAATTACACAATCGTGGGGTGTGTTAGAGCGGAGAGCAGTTACGACAAGGGACCCAAGTTTTTCTCGGAACATTTGCATTTCTGAAAATGCACCAAATCCTGTTTTGGAACAGACTATTCTTCGTACAAGCTGGAAGAATTCTTCGAATTCATTAGCGTTTATCTCTTTGACAAGAATAGCATTCAGAGCGACCAGAATGAGTTTCTCCTTGTTTTCAGCAAACAGACCCTAAAATTAAATAAAAAAGAATGCTTAATACACGTCGTCCCAAACTACTACCAGGAAAGATGTAGAATTTTAGTACAAAAATTACGTTTTGTGTGACTGAATGTAGAAGACCCGAATACTCAACGTTCGCATTGAATCTGATAACCAGTTCATTAAAAGTCCATGATGGTGGTGGCTGGTGAATAAATTTTAAAAATAAAGATTCTACTTTCTCGTCCACAGGACAGTCCAAAGGACCCCATCGTTTGCCCAGCGGGGTTCGTTTAGACTGAACGTGAACCGAGCAGTTTCCGGACGCTCTTGAACCATCCATCAGTGATGCCAGAAGTGAATCCCTTTCCGTGGAAAAGTACGTTTTACTTTGACCAGTGGTGAATTCTATGATGATGGCTTGCGAATCATCTTGACAGCGTATTAACGCAAATACGGACGATAAAGGGTATAGAGATGTTATCTGTGTAATTATTGGAATTTTTTTTATAAAGTAATATGAAATTATTTCAAATTACTTTACAAAACATTTTCTTAACTTAAGAAAACCCGTAACACCAGACTGTAATTTTTTTTAAACTTACACAATACGTGCCCGGATCCCTTTCAATTAAACATGTTTCTGAAAGACATAGCAGAATCCGCGAGCGTTTTTCATTTTGTACTGCAAATTCACATAAGGATGTTACATGCTCGTCGGAACTGTAAATGCCCAATCGCTTCTCGAGAACATCTTGGATTGTTTCAGACTCAAATTTGATTATGTTTATGTTGGTACCGATGAAAGTTTGACTATTTTCGCAAATTTTTGTGATAATTCTTTGGCGTTCTAGATGGCGGAATATGTGCTAGAAAATGGTCAAAATAGAGTTACAGCTTATTATTATTATTTATTGCACAGCTAAAGTTGAATATGTAGTGATTGTTTACGTAAACTTACTAATCTCTCAGATTTCATTTTGATGCAGAACACGTCGGGTTCATTTTTTATTTCAATCACAGAACTAATATCTTTAAAAAAGTAAGTCTTTTTTTGCCCTTCAGGGCTAACTTGTTCCAGGCCAAGACAAGTGACAGTGATAGCAGGGAACGTAGTAGTGAAATCTTGACCCCACCTAAATTTTAAACATTATAAATAAAAAAGGTAAGGACTAAAAATACAACTTGTAATATTTGACATATTTGTAAAATATGTATGTTGTATATACCTGTATTTCATTGCTCCTCTGAATTCAGCAGTGGCCCGATCAATATTTTCAGTAAAGTGACTTCTAGCAAAGGCACCTTGTTGTAACAAAGCCAGACTAAGAACATTAGCTCTATGCTCGGTTTCGAAACGCATAGAGTCCGTCCCTTTGCCCTTCCTATGCACCAACTGGAACTGGTTTGGGTGATCTGCGGTGGAAAGAGGTGACAAGTTGTAGACCTCCGTCCATTGCCAGTAGTTGGTCTTTTCAGCGTCATTTGAGTTGTAAGTAGCGATTCCATGAGTGCCAATGGAGAATATTCGAGGATAACTAAAATAATATAAGCACCATACAATATAAGAACCCGTGCAAAAAGATAACTGAAACATATTTAAAATATTTTTGTCTGTAGAACATACTTTCCCTTCCAGCGTGTGATTTTTGTAGTGTAAAATGAATATAAATCAACGTTGTGCTCCATGATTGAAGAGCCCATTCTCTACAATTCTCTTCTAATTAGTTTATTTTTTCACCACACGTAATAATTTTTTTCAATACAGTTGAAACAAGTTGCTTAAATTATTTTCACACAAGTGTTTTTAAAAAAAATCCAAAAGGCCGTAATTCGTTGTCATTTATTATGATGACATTTTCAGATTGGTCGTGGCAAGTGCTTCAACCTCACAGGGTATATTTTACTACAGCCTTCCAGCATGTCTACACCAACAACACTTTTTACGGTTTGCCCTGAGCATGATGTCTAGGAACAACCTGACAACTTTCTTGGACACCCTTTGTCAATAATAATAGTTATCACTTTTCCAGAAAATAGCAGATTTACAAAATTATACTATTTTGCTGTAGTTTTGTCACTGATATAACTTTTAAGTCTCAACACAATGTCATGTGGTTATTTATGTGACACCAAAATGACGACTCCATACACACACATGCAACATGACACGCCAAAGAGCAAGGTTGAAAGATTTTTTTTGTAAGTAAACAAGTTCACACAGGAGGACGAGTCGTCAAAAGAAAATTATTTTTATCTGGAACCACCTCTTTTCAACCCATTTAGTTTCCTCATACATTATAGTCTGGTCTGGTAGTGTGGTTGTGGGTGACCATTGACCATCATTTAAGCAGTATTAAACGTATTCATGTTGATCTTGTTTATAGAGCTTCATTATATATCCATAATATCTTTATTTGCATACTCTCTTCCTGTCCTTGTCAGTTATAAAGGTACAAAATATGTATTTTTGTGGAAATACTCCAGTTTGGTTCCGTCCAACAATGTCTTCTGAATATCTACCAGTCCAATCATATATATATTTACCCAACTATTTCACTAAACTGCATTAAACACACATTGAAGAACATTCAAAACTCAAAATACGATCATCTCATGATTAGTGGGATGACAAGTCCGAGATCTCGTACAAACTTTTTGTGTATTTTTTAGAGTGCCATCACATCATCATCATAATAAATACTTGTTTTTTACTATCAGCCGATATCTCTTTTATTATTTTAGTCTTTCTGTGTACGCATTACTACACATCTGTGTGATAGGGAAATTGACTTGTTTTAGAGTATTTGTTGTATTCTGTCTGTGTTATATGCTCGGATGATATTGTCACTTTTGCTTTGTACTACTTTTGTGTATACCTACCTATCTCACATCTTTCCATTTTCCCCAACTCTGCAACCAAATATTATGCATCATCAGCGCAAGCAAATAAAGGGGAGAACTACTTTGATAAATACCACTTTTATTGGCGTATCGAATTGACTATTGGTATTACTTGGTCCAATATAATATTGCTCCTCGAGTAGTAGTGGATGGAGGGGATGACGATACGATTGACGTTGTATAATTTTGATGGGGTAGGAGGAGACAACAGGAGAATACAACGCAACGGTAAATTTTCGTACACAAAATTCTATTATTTTTTTTGCAAAAAAAATCACGGTACAGTGGTACATAACAAAATCACAGCAAAACAATACAATACAAAAGAACGTAAAGAATATTGAATGTTTTATGCAAAATGCTTTAAACAGCTACCGTTTATAAGACAATTTTTTTGCTAAAAAAATCACGGTACAGTGGTACATAACAAAATCACAGCAAAACAATACAATACAAAAGAACGTAAAGAATATTGAATGTTTTATGCAAAATGCTTTAAACAGCTACCGTTTATAAATAAGGCTACCTCAGCTCAGCAGGTTTCTTTGTATTTGATCTGCTATATTTCTAGCTCACTTCAGCTAAATTTTGTTGCATAATTTGTGCCATATGTAATGAAATCAGTAATCAAGCATATTGCAGTAAATTGTACTGATTACATTACACATTTTGTCATAAAATAGTGCATTATGTGAATATTTGCAGGTGGAAGAGAACTTCTGACTGCTGCAATTCCATTTTGCTGACAACTGAATTGTGTCGATTATAATATGATTATCGTGTACTACGCTTACATACAACATAATGCGTCACAATTAATGTTTTAATACACTTTTTAGATGTGAATGGGAGAAGTCATAATATTTTTTAGAGAAAGGCTGAACAGCAGTTTTTGATGTTTGATGATGTGATGATAAAAATGATTTTTACATGTTCAAGTTATGAATTAAAGGTTAAAATTTGCAAACAACATGTCATGGTACATATATGTATATCATATTTCAAAAATTAATTAGGAATGATTTTACAACGTACTTAATTTATGTTCAGTAGCAATTTTCTGTAAATTGTTAACAAAAGATTTGATTTGAGTAGGTTGGGGCAATGTAATATTTTTTGAAAATGCCATTATTGGAAGCCATATTTGTTTCACATATGCACATTATAGGCTTGTAGTGTCGATTAACTTTGCACCTAAACGTAAGTTTTGCATTGTTGAATTAGTTTACATGGATCACATCATGTGAGTCATGAAACCATTATTGTGGTTAGGTATAGTCTCTTAATTTTATTAATCAAAGTCATAAATTCTTTTGAGTTGAAGGTTGAGTGATTAAGTAGTATGTAGTCTACTAACCCATGTGCACTGAGCAGTACATTTGTCAGTTGGTGTATTTCGTAAATTTTGATTGAATTAAACAATTGGCTTTTGCTGGAAAACTTGGCTTTCGTCAGAATGGGGAGAGGTTTCGGTTTCAGTATGCATATGCATTGAAAAGGTTTGATATTGTAATGAATACAGGTAGGTTTGCCGCAACTCATCGAGCATGAAATGAACCTTTTTTTATTGAACTTTTTCATCTCGTTTTTCAAGGTTTCATGTCTGCTATATTCTTTGTTATAATATATGCTACCATAAATCCATTATTTATCCCTAATTTTTTAAATTCATGAAAAATTGAATTTCAAAACAATCTGAATTTGCCGTCATATATATTGTATGCACATTATGTAGCTTACTGATTTATATTTAATTTCCAATTTCATTATCGATCCTCCAGTAGTAAGTGTTAACCAAGGCCTAGACGAATATATGTTTTACTTGATAATTTGCCTATAGTGATCCAATGATACAGATTTTCCTGTATGCCTTGGTATTAACCAGGCCTAGATCGTTGTGGAATTTTGAATGAAGAATATAGATTGTAGATTCTTTATTCAAAATTCCATAACGATCTAGGCCTGGTTAGTATTATACCTAAAACCTAAGAGTTATTATTTTTCCAGGAATCAGCATAGAGTACCCAAGGCATACAGGAAAATCTGTATCATTGGATAGGCAAGTTATCAAGTAAAACATATTTTCGTCTAGGCCTTGGGCGTACCAAGTCCTAATAATAATGAGTTAAAAGAAAGTACTTTCAATATTCAATCTTGCAATTTATGTTTATACCGTTGGTAAAACCCCGTAAAATGCTGATTTATTATACATATTCAATATTGGAACATTTGATTTATAAGAAATATTATGTCATGACACATACATGTGTAAAGTATGGCGCTACCAATACCTACACCATTACTTCTTCCGTATAACTTCTATAACTTCCCATTTTATTCGTCATCAAGTGATCATCGCTGATCGACATATATTGAATATATGTCACATATTCACATCATGCCGATGCCGTTGGTATTTCACTGATTTTTAAAGATGATAAAACAAAATAAGGCATGAGTCATGCCGCATGACGTATATACGCTACTAGTGACTAGGTGAGGGGATTTATGATGGCTATATGACGCTGGTCGACACGACACCACAGAGATCGGGAAACAAAAAAAAGGTTTGAATTTGATTTGGTTATAAGTCGCTCAAATGACAGCGAATAAATTCTCTCGTGCATCTGCATATCCATGAATATGAAACACGAAACAAATGAGAATCTTGTATTATAAGAGATGCTCTTCGTCTGGCTACAACCCAGTTCAGCAGATTAGATGCATTAAACACACTATTGTGGATGTGAATTGTGGAAAATATATAGCCTACGGTACGTGTGTACAATATACAATACGTGTGTTTATGGTTTGACAGTCGAGTCATATGTTTAGATACGTTCAAGTTCGCTACAATTTCAAAATTTCAACTGTATCATCTAAAGCCTGTTAATTTAACTTAAAAGTGCTTCATTCATTACTCAAAATCTTTTCTTTTGTTCCACCTCGAAAAAATACTGTAAAAGTTCAGGAGCAGAAAAATGGCAGCACCTTACGACCCGCAAGTCGCCCAGTGGTTTGCCGCTGTGGACGTTGACCGCTCCGGTCAAATAACGGCTACGGAACTTCAAAGCGCTCTGATGAGTAGCAATGGACGACAGTTTTCAGAGGCTGCGTGTCGTCTAATGATCGGTAAGTTAATTTGTAAGGAATCAAGAATTCAAAGTTTATTTGGGGCATTTTACCAAAATTTATGCAATCATTCATGCTACTTTGGAGGCAAATGCTCGTAGAAAT
>JAHZNC010000993.1:0-11437 GCA_027744095.1 Zhuqinia jingwanae
ACAAGTTCTTCCAACTAACTTATTGGTAATGTAAGAGTATCAAAACGATCCTCACAAACAACAAAGCAATAAGTTAGCATCACTTTTCCAAATAGGTACATTAGGTACACATACTATACATAATACATCTAGGCTCAAGATGCATTACTTTTTTACACGTAAGATGTAACGCAGTACACACGATGTTCTCAGTCTCATGAAAAGTCATACAACAACAAGCTAAAATCCAAGGAGAAACCTTTTTTCAAACGTACACACACATACATAAACATACCCCATCACATCTTTACGGCCACTCTGGAGCTGTATGGGAACACTGACTTTGTGACGGACGGAAGAAGGCAACGAATTCCATCCTCCACACACACACACATAATCATTATATGTGTATGTACCATTTTTTTCTTTCAGACAACGCCAAACGCCTTTTACTAGACTCATTTATTAAAGGAGTCCAACGCGTGTGTGGTTTCACTGTCATTCATTACATCGTCCAATAATCAACTCAAGAAGCAACAGTTTTGGGAGTCTCGACTTGCCTCAACGTTTTACTTGTTTACATGTAATTATTGCAGACATTCAGACAAACATAAACAGCTTAATATCTCTCTCTTTCTGCGAGACAAAATAAAACGGGAGCTTTATATTTGTACAAGAAAAAAACTGCAAGAGCTGCTGTGTTGTGCACAGGGATACCTATTTGTGGATTTCTTAAAATCTAGAGATAGGAAATCGGTTGTCTGCAGGAGAAAGGATAAACTAATTTGGCGCATGAGGCATACTTAAATCCATTTTATATACATTCCGAATTTCTTTTTTTGTATATCAGCGTCAGTCTCTAAGAAAAATATCGGTGGTTGTGGTCGTGGTTGCAAAAAAAGAACAGTATCTCTATTCTTCAAAGACGTTGTACGCATAATATCTTTTCTTGTTCCGCTGCACTGTACTCAATATTTTTTGGCTCTTCTGACAACATTTTGTTCTTACTGACCTTTTACGTAAATGTTTATGACAATGAGCAGTTATTTGTGTAAAGAGACATTTGTCCTTTTCATTTGGGTCGCTTTTCTATGCAAAACTTTTGTGTAGGTTGAATGGAACAGTGAAAGAGATCATATAGAGATCATATCACCCCAAGTGAACTCTTTCCAAGAAAGAATTGTTAATTTTTTTTTTAAATCTTGAATTTGGTTTAAATTGCTGTAGGGACAATTAACAGTTATCGTTGTAATACGGCTTTCAGCAAAGTGCATTGTGCTTGTGGAAAACATTGAAATTACTACTACAGACACATGTTAATGTGTATAAATTGTGTACAAAGTGTGAGGAAAGGCGAGAAATAGAAAAGCATTTAATAATCTCACACCCAAAGTGGTTTCAACTTTTATTGACGAGACGAACCTGGAAGGAGAATAAAAATGTGTACTGACATCTGTTTTCAATTTTAGCATCTCACGTGACATGCTCAGAATAAAATATAGGTAAGAATCCTAATAATAAGTTGTCTTGTTTATAAAAATAGTTATCAACAAATTGGGTATATTCTTTTAAATGCCAACAAAAGATTATTGATAAAAATAATACATATGCTTTAGTTTAACATGGGAATAATTTATATCATAGGTATTCAATATTCAATATTGACCCTGGCCAAAATTAATTTCTTCAATATTTCAAACTAGAAGTGTGTTGCTATTTGGTTAACAGATTGTACACTTACATTTAATACTTTATACTATATAAAAATTCTTCATATTTAATGAAACAAACTTTGCATCCATTACCGCAGAGAATACTATTACAATGGAATGACGCAACAGAAATATACCAGTAATAATGCAGTCTAATAATAATTCCAGTCTTGTCATCTCATCATCATATTTCCATTTATGTATGTTTCATTACATTACGAATGTGTTGCGTTCACATATAGCATCGCATCAAAATATGTAATCATGGAGCAATTGTTTCCTCACTGTGAAAAATCCCTTGGTCATGGTTCTCAGCTGGAGAGGGATATCAAATTACAAAACAATTTTCAATCAAATCTTCACGCTTAAATAAACCTCATTAGGGAGGAGAAAGCATCATGTAGCTTTTGGAGATGGTTCAACGAACAAAGGAATAATGTTTGTTAGGTATATACATAGGCAAGCTTGCCACTACGTACACATACAACATATTATTATATCAATATATACCAAGTTTCCTTCTGAACATTAAAATGTCAGCACTCAGCTTACGATTAGCTTTTCCATGATGATATTCAAGGAAAAGGCATTGCAGTCAGAACGCATTTTACATTTGCGATACATAAAAGTTTGTTCAGGAAAGGAAAGTTAGACAGGGCAGTTGAAGGTTAGATACATTAGCTTTTATTTAGGAACAGTGACCTTAATTGCTAGTATTCAAATGGCTAAATAGCTAAACATAAATATCATATCAGATTGTTCTTAATTTCATAATCGTGTTTCTCATCAAGCCATTTTCCACTTTTGCAGAGTTCCATTGTACCGTTTCGCGAATACTTACGTACGTAGGTATATTAAAGATATTAACGGAAATCATGCATAAACTCGCACGTTTCATCGCATAAACTGTTTTACGTGCCGTGTACTTAACTAATTATGCGTTTGCATGTTGCACTATACGACGTAACGATGAACAATAAAAATGAGATACCGGTTTTTGCATGTGATTTACTTGATCTTTATCATCATCCTCACCAACACCGCAAGCCTCCACGCAAGTGTTTTCCTTGCTACTTTTGCGTGATTAACTGCAAACTATAATAAAAAATGTGCTTCTGTCCTAAAGTTTATCAAATAAAACGTACGCCCTATGCGAATAGCGTCAAACTTTGTGTGCAGGAGAAAATGAAAACACACGACAAACAACCGTACAACATTGGAATAAGCTGATATCATAATAATATATATTTCATATTCTCTGAAATAAAAAGCGAAAATATTTTGGCATGTAAAAAAGTTATTTATGTATGTTTCAGGATACACACATGCTCATAATTTACAATTTCCATCAGGAAATAAAAGACCCGAGTAATTCATGATGTAAAAAGTTGTATGCTGAAATCTAACACTGACAACTGAGGGAAATAATACACCTTTTTAGACAGAGAGAGAGCGAGAGGGAAAGCATGAAGGTAATAAGAGGTAAAGCCAAATCGGTGATGATCGCGATCATGATGATCATGATCAACAGCGACTAATTCAGAAACAGCGTTCATTGTACATTTTTCGTTCGTGCCACACCACCATCGTGACATGATGATGATCCCAGGTTAAAAAGCCGGGATAAAGTAAGTAGTTGAGCGTAGAATGAATTGCATGCAAGAACAAATTGAGATTTTAAAAAATGCTGCCACTACCACCGCCATCACCACTTTTTTTATATATATTTTTTATTCTTGGCATCAGTTCATATACAGCCTGTCCATTTCACTTTACAAATTGTAAAAAATTGGCATAATAGCTTGAGATGATAGCATCATCGTGGTGGAATCAAATACCATCCATAAACTCCACAGTTTAGTTTAGAATGCATGGTGTGCTGTGTGGTGGCGGATAACAATAATTTTTATTCCCTCGATAAAATAACAACATATTGTTTACAAAGATAATAAAAACATAGGCTCTCATGCACATGCACTTGCATACAAATGCATTATCCTCATCATCAAAAGAAATATATATTTTTTTTCATTGCAGTGTATCATCATATTATCCTCATTTGCATGTTTTATATGTTGCAGGTTGAAATGTTCCCTGTATCTAATTCGGTGGTAGACAACCGTGTACCACATATTACACTTGCGCAGCCATATATTCAGTCATCGAAGTGATCATCTTTACTTTTAGCCGGTTGTTGCTGCCAGTATGATCTTTAATATAGAGATACAATATGCAGCTTTCCGTACAATTGCGGCTTCTGCATACCACCAAATCACGGCACCAAAAAGCAAATAGAAAATAATAAAAAAAAGAAAAATAACAGAATTAAAAAGCCTTTTATTATCCTTTTGGCAGTACATCATAAATTTTCCTGAGACTCAACTCCCAGACTTGAAGATTTTACTCTTTATGTATTACTTGCAGGTTCTTAGACTAAAGTATAATATATACAACTTTGAAGTAACTTACTTCGAGTAAGTGATAGTAACATTATACTATGTACGACGATATGATTCCATTTTCAGATATGAACTACCACCACCACACTCACTAGTCAGCCAGACCATTCATTTAAAAAAAAATACCTTAAAAATTTATAGCGAAGCTCATCCATGAAATGTATGTGAAATGTTTTTAGAATTTTTTTTGTACATATCNAGCTCATCCATGAAATGTATGTGAAATGTTTTTAGAATTTTTTTTGTACATATCGGTCTAAAATGCATGTTGTATGCAGGTTTTAGGGTTTTATATATAGGTGCGGTAAAGAAGAAAAAAAACAGCTTACGCACAAATGATAAGTTGCATCTGCTCTGCATAAAAATGAATTATTCTTTCTTTCTCGCTCCTTCATAAAAAATATTATTTGATAATGCACCTGCAATTTACCTGGAGAGAGGAAGAGAAAGAAAGAGTAAGTTCGTTGCTGCAATAATAATAGCACTTTTTGTGATGCATTCGTTTGTGCACACATTTTAAAAAAAAATTTAATAATAA
Organism: Zhuqinia jingwanae; assembly: GCA_027744095.1. Taxonomy (NCBI): domain Eukaryota; kingdom Metazoa; phylum Arthropoda; class Collembola; order Entomobryomorpha; family Paronellidae; genus Zhuqinia; species Zhuqinia jingwanae. The sequence goes on from JAHZNC010000993.1 coordinate 4,689, forward strand.
TGGTATTGTTCTCTTCATCATATATAATAATGCAGGTATGATATGTGTCTACAATGAAAGGGGTATTAATCGTATCTCCACATCCCCATCATCTCTGCAGTTTTTTTTTCATTTTTGATATTTTGTTCTCATTGAAAATCTCACCTCTTCTGTTGGAGTAGGAAGATACAAGAGGCTGCTTGCTGCTGCTGGAGAGGAAAATATACTCATCCTTCATCTTGGCACATGTATCTGTGCTCAGTCCAGTTGTGTGGGTCTTTGATATACGTCATAGAGATCCTCATTGTAGGGGCCATATACTTTAATATGCTCCTCAAACATAATAATAATATTTTAAACCTCTTGAACAATACCATCATACTTACAACAAAATATGGTAAATTAAGCATAAAACCTTTTTAAGTCACAAAATAATAATAATACTACTTATAAACTGATTGTGAGTGGAAAAAAATCCCATCCCAAGTTTCTCGCATTCATTCATGTTTTTTTTTCTCTCTCCATAAAACATCATCTGCAGCAGCAGCAGCAGCAGCAAGTGCAATGAATGCATGTTGTCTGTAATCAGGAGAATAATCATCATTATTCTTAAAATGACTGTAATCATTCGAGGCATGTGGAGCTCGTTGACAATAATGCAGCCAAATAAATCTTCAGAGTGTACACTAAGTACCCTTATTACCAAGCACAAAACAACAACCACTAATGCCGAAGACGACAAAAATTATGAGCATGATGATGAGAGTGAAAAAAATACTACATTTACAACAAAAGAATATAACGGAGCGTAACAGAGAGTTTGTCCCCCGTACTTACACGTTTACCATTAATACTATTTTCCCCCATTAGAAATCTTTAAAAAAAACACAAGATGGACAGATAATCCGCGCAGTGTTCTTTTTTCCATTCAACTCCATTTTTCAGTATCAAAAGTTTCAGGTTGTACGCGGAACAGGTACCAGGTAATTGTAATAACTGTAAAATACATCAGTTCATCGTGTTGCTACATTTTTGAAGGGATTTACTATCACAAGATATTATTATTATACATGTTTTAAATTTTAAATTTCCAGGCGTATATTAGTTGATAGTAAGCTTTGTGTACATAAAAATACAAACACTAGAAAAGCTTTGCTCCACCTGCAGCCTACCTACACACACCTAGCTTGCATTCGTGATGCTAAAAACTATTCACAAGAAAAATTGATTCGGTAAATAAAAATGATGAATTGAATAATTACTATATGTATTCAAATGCGTTACAATGTTAACAGCATAAAAAAGCTTTCGGGCATTTTACACTATGAAGCACGTACGATGCTGGGAAGAAAGGGTATTTGTTCTCAACACAGCACCATAATATAAAAAAATATGGTCACCTCAAGAATCACTTTTTAAAAGGCAAGAATGTTTTTTTTGTCTTGAATCTTTCTTTTTTCTATTTTTATCCCCCATTGAAAATGTGGTAATAAGTGGTGAGAATAACAAGGTGATAAAACCACTTTATAATAAAAGCAGGTAGCTTTTAAGCTCTTGGGTACCTTTTTTTCTCTGTTTGAAATTGGAAGCAGATAAGGGAAAGGAATAAAAATAATAATAACAAGGGATGAAGGGAAGGGCTGTTGTTCAGGCAAGGCATTTTACAAGAATTTTCATCCATTAAACACGACAACCAAGAGAAGAAGGCTGCAGAAGCTGTTGGTATATTATTGCATGTCTAGAGTAACACATTAGATGTATAGGTACTTACCTATTGTATATGCTATACTTGTTACTTCCAGGGCTCCCTCGGAGGGCTCACGAGGAATGAGAAGCGACAAAAACCTTCTTTTTTTGTTGTTCATGACGCATACCTTATTGGTTTGTAAATGCACTTATGTACATTTTTTCTACCCTTTATTATCCAGTACAATAGACAGTCGTATGATGCCTTTTGTCCAGATCAATTGGCGTTGGTTATAAACATAAGAAAAGAAAGAAAATGAACTCGTTACTGAATTGATATATGCGAGCCATTAATAAAAACGCGGTGGACTAAAAAGAGTATGTGATCGTGATCACATGATCATGTTTTTACATAGGTCATCATCATCATACGTAAAAAAGTATTCAAATATTCTACAACACTAAAAATAAATTGAATATTTTTAGCTGGTATCTTCACAAAAATACATGCATTCCCCTTTCTACTTCAGTTGGAAATGGGACAATGTGACTATATGTAGCTACGTACAAAGATGAAAAAAACTAATCTATTAAAACACTCACGTCCATGTTTTCATTAAATACGCATCTTACATGGAACGATTTTTTTTCTCATAAAAGCACACACGGCTTAAAAGTAACTGTACCTGAAAGATATAAATCACCTTCCGAGATGTGTGCGAGTTGAGAAGTCAATGGGTCAAGTTGAGGAATTGAAAACATAAATGGATATCAAAGCAAAGAATCGAGTTTTCTTTCTTGTAGAACAGGAGTTTTGTTACTCCCGTTGTTGCTCAGCTTATAAAACTAGAACCCTGAATGAATTACAATTTATAAAAAATATATATATATTCAACCTGCATGCGTGCTCCTTTGTTTGTCAAGATAAACTTTATGGTTAGCATGATCATTGATCAAATCAGTGTTGGATAAAGAGAAAATGAATGCATAATATATATAGGTAAGTAGATATAGACACAGGAGAATGGAAAGAAAATAGATGATCTTACATATCACATACATATGGTGAACAATGCATATTTCTGCTCGTGTGATGCATTTTAAAAATTATTGTTTCCATTGAAAGTGAAATAGCGTATATATGTATCTGTTACAAGAGTTTTAACATTCATTGTGTAAGATGGCAAGATTCCATAAATATCCATTCAAAGTGATGGTTATTATTGATGAAAACCTGACTTGAACAGGTACATATAAAGTATTGAAATAAACAACCAAGTAAGAGAAAACATTGTTAAAGAAAATCACTGCACCTATTTTGCATATATTGAAAACAAAATACATGTATACTGCTGCATGCATAGCACAATATAACACACAAGACACAACCAGCTAATCAATTGACTAGGCCATAATATTTCTATTTCTGGTGGACAATGCAGTACTTACTCACACAAGTTGGTGGTGTTCCTGCTGCTTTGCAACAACAGTGCAACGAGTGGTGTCCGTCCTTGACATTGATATTCAAAGTTGGTCAGCCTGTCAAACTGTCTGACAAATTTTATGACTCCTTTCAATTCAAAATTATGCACTTGTGCACTTGCAGCTGCGTATATGCATGGTGCATGATAATGCAAACACATTGCATTTATTATACAAAAAATATAGGCATGTAAAAAATGATAGGCATTGGTGTGTATTTTGTATATTAGGTTTATATGTATGCATGTCAGTATGACAGTTTATTAAAAAGTCCCAGCCTCTCTGTCTATGCATTCACTCACCATTTTTCTCTCTTTATCATTTTTGACATGCAGTGTTTGCGGTCCAAGAAAGATATAGAGAGGTTGCATAATATCCGATCAGTCGGCACTGATTGTGCTTTTCCTGCTGAGACAAAATCCCATACAGAGCTGTCCAAGAAGAAAAAAAAATCTTTCAACAGATGCGTTTTCAAACTGACTGCATGACTTCGTGTGAATACATTATTGGCGATGCGGCTATATATGACCATGATGATCATCATCGTACCATCTAAAATTCCATAAACTTTTTAGGAGTAGCTCCATCCTCCTTGCTTTGGTGGAGGTACAATATTATGCAAATATCTCCTTATATCCATAAACATCTTTCTGGTGATAACTTATGATTATGATATTTCCCCTTTGAGTTTTCACGTGCCAGTGAGACGATGAGTATTTTTTTTTTCATTTACACGTTTCACCCTTTAATGATTGTTATGTCAAGTTGTCTGTTCCATTAGTTATCATCGTTATCTTACCAAACATAATTGTATATGCATTTCAGCAACACTGTTTTGCTATACTCCACTGCATTGCTGTGTTCTGCTAACTTTGCTAACTTTGGAATATTGCGCATACACTTATCATTAACTTTTCAAACGTTTGTAACGTGTTGTTGGTGATGTTGATGAGCTTGAAGCATTTGTGTGGTAGTGACGATTTCAATTCTTGAATTTTTTTCTGAATTTGGACACAAAACTCTTACTCTGGAGAATTATAAAAGCATGATGGATGGTGATGGCCATAGTCCTTGCTAGTTTTTCTTAATTTTTTATATCTATTTGAGCAAAAAAATAGTTGATGGTACATTAGCTGTCTTAAAATATAATGGTGATGATGGGCTTTAAAAGCTTTTTACAGAAGATAAAAGTTAATGTTATTGTGAAGACGATGATTTTGATGAAGTTGATATGGACGTGACGTGGCATCTCCCTTTCTTGTCTACATCATTCATCTTTTCGATACAACGTTATCAACATTATAGCATAGAAAAACAACAAAAAATCCTTTGTGCCATGGCAAGTCATCCGTTAAATGAAGCTCGTATGTACATACATGCCACTTAAGGAGAAGAATACACACATATCATATTTCAGCAAAGAATGAGATCGTAATTAATATCTTCACTTTTACTGGAACAGTTGTTATGTTTATGTACGTTCCAGTAAGGATTGATTAAAGAGAGAAACACGACTTGTTATGCATGAATATCACTTAAACCTTTCTTGTTCAGGCTTTATGATTAAGTATTATTATAATATGAGGAAACCAGGAAATTACACCTGTCAGTAATCGAGTCAAGTTGGTAAAATAGATTTGTAGTAGATCTTTCAACGAGTTTCGTGAAAGGGTAAATTAGTATATTTCAAGTTCAAATTGGAAACTAAATGTTTCAGAGTAATAGTAATAAAGTAATAATAATAATAATAATACACATGTATAATAGTCTATATAGTCTTTGGTTTTTTAAGAACTAACTTGACTTTAAAAATGACAATGATGAATTACTTACGTTGGCTACTCTATCATCTATGCGGTGGTAGTGCATTAATATCACGTAGGATATCTATAACAAATATTTGTGAAGACATTTATGCTATTATCTTGAAATTATGTGCAATGAAAATGCATACTTTTACCTTTTCATGGAAAAATGCACGCGTGCACCTTTGTATACGCATAGGTAAACAAGTCGTGAGAAAGAGAAATGTCCACAATTAAGGAATGCAGACAAATCGCACCAAAATTACGTGGCTGGTGACTTTGGTAGTTTGTTCACGCACGGGAAAAATACAGACACACACCGTTGTTTTTTGTCCAAATTGTACAATAATTCATAACATTGTACTGCACTTTGAAAAAAGCTACGCATTAATTTTTTTACAGATAAAAAAAGCAAAGTCAAAATATCAAATATTACAAAAAAATGCATATTGGTTGATGATAACAATAATGATGACTTACCACTTACAGGTTTCATTTTTTTTCTCCTGCAAAACTGCAACTGTTTGATTTTCTTACATATGAGAAAAAAGAGTTACAACAACTAGCTATCTCGCGTTAATAGTTGAGACGTGACATGATCTTAGCAATTTTCTGACGTTAAGCTGGGCACAGCCCATAACTTAAAAGGCCTGACTTTCCTTGTTCAATTCCTGCTGTTGATGCTCAGCCTGAAACTAACAATAAAGTAGTTGTTGTTTCTGCTGGAGAGCATGTTTTATAAATCCACACTCCAGTGAAAAGTTTCTGATAAAACATGTAGGTATGTATGTAAATGCATTGTGCATGTGCATATTATATTTGTCGTGAATTTTCGTGTATAGTACAATCAAAAAGAATATTGTATTGTAAATGAACTATCATGTTTTTATAAATATTATACGTATAAACCCTTTTTGGATATTTAACGATCGATGCTATGCAATGCAAATCGTCGTTAATCATAATGATCTGACGAGTTATTCGTAAAAAAATTCGTTTATGCATTTTCAATACCAAAAAATCTAAAGATTTAAATATGCTGCCGATTTAATAATTTATTACTTTTTTCCCTTTTACTTTCAGGAAGAAGTGTTGACGTGATAAGCACTTGCTAATCAGGGTTTCGTGAATTTATTCGGCCTCCTCCAAATCAGTACGATACTGTATGACACGACAAAAACAAGAAGTGCAAGTTATAAATCCCATAAAATCTTGCAATAATCAAATTCAATCATTTGGGAAGTGCTTGTTAATTTGAAATTTGAAATCTAAACAAACTGAAAGGAAGTGCGTGAAAGCAATCAAAACATTTTAAATAATATACCAGCTACATAATATAGCCCAGTTTGTGTTGTTTGTGCTGCTGATCACAGGTTGGTATTTTACTCTGCCCAAGATTCTTTTTGTGGATATTACGCACTACACAACATATACACGCATGCTCTTCAAGATGAGTAAAAAGCTTGGAATATTTGACATTCTTTGTCTGAGTTTGTTGCTCAGCGTCTTCAATCAACTTCAACTTGTCAACTGCCAGCTTCCAACTTCATTACGGATTGGTAAGTTCAATATTTTTTAATCAAAAGCTTTCAACGTTTTAAGTACACAGTAATTAACATGCGTATAGTTGGCAAACTCTTCTTTAATTTAGCATCATGGCGCGGCATGTACATATGTATACCTATGTATTTACACGCACGTGTTTGACCAAATCAGCAATTTTACAATATCATCTTGGAAAATGAAAAAACGATCTTAAAATTTCCTTTTGGCAGAGACGTTAATAGTTCTATAGTT
>JAHZNC010000994.1:0-22056 GCA_027744095.1 Zhuqinia jingwanae
GAAATCGGCACACCTACATTTTTATACTTGACTCATATTTGAGTCAGTAACATTTTTTTCATTTAGTGGTCACATGTATTTTACCGTGCTAAACTCCAAAGGTAACACCATAAAGTAATTTTGTTACACTTATATCATAACCTGGGTCAATGGGTAAATCATATTGATTGATTTTTCCGATTTTTTTTTTATCTGGGATCTCTTTCCTGTTCACCTGGCAATAAGTCAATTACGCTTACTTGTCATTTTTATATGACTCAGAGCAAAGCTCAATTCCAGCTCGGGTTTGCTGTTCACAGAATTTCTATAGGTTATCATTTGCTTTGGTCCAAGTCAACATTAACTTTGACCCACTTGATAATCGATTAATGACAAATAAAACCCCAAACTTTATCACTTTATTATGTCACAACTCACATTTCAGCTGTTATTTTGTAATGACTTTAACACTGATTCAGAACTTGTTAAAAAAATCACACAGTCAGCAGTGACCGGTGATGAGTACATTGTCAATGTCAAGGCCTGACTTTGTATAAAACGTGACTAGCCGGCTTCTGGGTACATACAGTTTGTTATCTGCTTCTCAGCTGGATGGAACTACATTCCATGCAAATTTAATCTCAATTATTGGATATTATTTTTTTATCATTTTAAAACAAAGTTAAAATGAATCGTATTTTTAAAATTACAACACTAGTAGTCTTCATACTGGGAGGAGTGGCAGTAATAGGGCGTCCTCAAAGAAATGTGGGAGAGGAGGAAAATAAGCTGCGTTTTTTATACTTTCCGTAAGTCAATAAATTTTTGTGGAAAAATTTGAAGTAAATTAGTTTGCATGCAATAAAGTAACTTTTGATTGTTTATTTCCAGAACTGTGGATGAGCAAGTAGAAATTATTTACAATGACTCGCATTCCATCCAAGCTTCAAACATAAAACAAGGAGCTAAAACGATACTTTTGGTTGATGGATTCACCGCTCCTCCCGTTACACCAATGACATGGGAAACGAAAAATAGTAAGTTCACAGTACACCAATCATTTTTGTCCACATAATAAGGTTGTATGGGGTAGCACAGCATTTAATCATGCCTGTGCTAGTCCATGTATTTAAATGTTTATAGTGGAATAATTATTATTGCTTTCCATGTATAGTTTACACTGGTCGCGCTGACGTGAACGTTATCATTGTTGACTGGAGTGCTTACTCCGGCTTTGGACACCCCATAGCAACTCCCGAAGATTTCATCGAGTTGTACGCCCAAGTATTTTACAAGGAAATTCCCAAGGCAGCAGAAGATTTGGCAGATTTTATCGATTTTATGGCCAAGGAAATGGACATTGATCATGATAACATTACCTTGATTGGACACAGCTTGGGTTGTCATAGTAAGTTTGTTTGGCAATTTTGTCTAACCATTTTTGGCACAATGTTGTAGGTGTGTGAAGTCTAAAATTGTCCATTGTCGTTCCTTATCACTTCTTTAGCTGTAGGATACACTGGAAGAACATCAATTACAAAATACGGTACTCCAGTCGGTCGTATAGTGGCCTTGGATATCGCAGCTCAGTTATCTGAATATGATGCCCCATTGAGACTTCACCGTGGGGATGCTTCTGTTGTAGAAATTTACAATACTAATCGAAATCTTGCAGGAGATGCGTTTCATGCTGTGGGGGATATTGCAATTTTTGTTAATGGTGGTGATAACCAGCCTTGTCAGTTCCTACCAACAGGAAGAGCAGTAGATATTGGACTAATGTGTAAGTACAATTGGAAAAAAATATTAAATGGAAATGACACTGCAAATTGTGGACGAAATTTTTTTCATGAATTTCTTTTAATTTTCCAGGCGACAGCCATGGATTTTCGTGGAAGTTTTACAATTATCTTATCAACAACGCGACAATAAAAGCTTGCCCCTGTAGTGGCGCTGCTTGCTTGTGTCAAGGATGCGGTAGGGAATGCGGTGATGATGGAATCAGTATAGGACCTCATACACCCGAAGAGTAAGTGCTATCATCATACAAGATTGATAATTTAACGTTTTTTGTATTGTTGCATGATATTCTTATTTTTTGTTGATATTTTGGATTTGTAGGGCTAGAGGAACATACCACGTGAAAACTGGTTTTCTTGACTGGGGTTTTTAATGAATTTTTTTCATGATTTATCTTTTCACTGCATGTAAATTTTGTGATAACTTTATACAGACACAGTATTATTCTCATATCTTCATTTCGGATAAGATCATTTATGTATATTTTATATTTATCGAAGTAGAAGGAATTTAAATAATTTTATAGTGGTATTTGTTTATGGTATTTATTTGTATGACGGGATCATAAAAACAAACAATGATGGCTGTTTATTTAAATTAAATTGAAAATAAAAAGTTTAAAATGATGCATGTTATAATGAAAATAAAAAATGTCTTAAAAAAAATCAACTCTTTTGCCAAAAATGTCTCAAAAAAAATTAATCGTTATATGTATATACTTATTTTTAAAGTATTTTCATTTGTTACTTAACAGAAACACACAAAGAAGAGGAATTTGGTCTTACAGCTTCATTCATATTGCATTCAATGATCACATGTATGTTAAATATGCTGAACTTCATAAGAAATACCCTATGTGGCAAAATCTTTATCTAGCGACCTCTTTCTCAAGCACCTGCCGCAATGTAATAAAATCACTCGTAAGCTCACTTGTCATTTTCAGATGAGTCAATGCAAAGCTATAAAGCTCAATTACATTCTCCTCTCAATGGGAATAATCATTTGTCATTCATTTGGTTCAAGCCAATACCAACTTTGACCGCCTTGGTGATTGATGATGACATTACGACAAGCTTAATCATTTCACCCTGTCCAAATCCACATTTCAGCTATTGATATTAAAAAAATTAAATATAATTAAATTATAAAATTAAATGACTAATTTTTCTTTTTTAAGAGGTACGCAAAAAAGGAGAAAATATTTAACTCTTTAATTGACTGGCAATTTAGAAAGGGATAAATGATCACAAAAGAAATTTTAATTGCAAATTTTTACGAGTGTATGTATGCTAGACATTCGTAATTGTGACGTAAGCGGATGTTATGAACTGAAATGGTTATATAGGATGTGGTTTTTTGTTTAACCCAATTTACCAAAACAATAGATGGCATTTTATGACTTTATGACACAAATGCTTGATAGAAAAATCGGTACAAATAGATTAAATTAACCATGACTGTTGCGACTTTATACATTAACTGTTTTGAACATTTCATATTTAAAACTTTTTTCATCATTCCATTAGTTCCAAGTTTATTATTTCGGTTATTGAAGGTTAGAAGGAAGCAGCACATTATAAATGAATTTTTTTTTTGTAAATCTAAAATTATGGCTAAATTATCTACAAACTGTTGAACAAGCAAGCAACAAAATAAACAAAATATTGATGATGAGTTATGGATTCATACACTCAAATTTTCCTANAATCTAAAATTATGGCTAAATTATCTACAAACTGTTGAACAAGCAAGCAACAAAATAAACAAAATATTGATGATGAGTTATGGATTCATACACTCAAATTTTCCTACTCCCAATTGGAAGATAAACAGGAAGGCCATGCAAAAACTTATTCGTTTCAATTAAGTATGTTTACGAGTTCACATTTTATTTTATAACCTATTTACAAAAACAGCAAACTAATGCAATTGGCACTTTTAGTTTTTAATATTTAAAGTATGTATCTTCCTATCCAATTGGTCGGCTCAAGGATTTCTCGGCATATACAACTTCATGTATCCAATCGATATATTGAGACACTCTCATGTATACTCCTGGATGTACCAGGTCTGGCGCAACCTATCAAACAAGAACAATTACAAAAATTAAATGTTTCATAGTTGCATAGTTATTGGAATGCATATGTCATTGAGTCATAACTGTTGTCGTCACACCTTTTCCCCAGCTAACCACCCCTGCCAAGTACTGTCCTCTGCTATCCTCCGCAACTGCTGGTCCTCCGGAGTTACCATAGCATGCAATCTACACCTTCTTCTGGCTTCCCAGCGCAAATGGCAGTAGCTAAAATCATTTTCTGACCTTGAAAATGACTGGAATATAATTTCATGCATGCCTCATTATCAATTACTGGGATGGATACAATATCCAGATTCGGTACCAATTTTCCCAACTCAGTTTGTTTGCCCCAACCCGACACAACAAGCTCCTTAAGTTCATCACCATAATCCGTATAGAAATCAGGAAGAGATGTAGGTTGTAAAGTGGGTTCCAAGCGAAATTGACCTTCAAAGAATATGATGGCAATGTCATCGAAAAACCTGCCCCTGTAGCCCCCATACACGTAAATTTTTTTAATGTGTTTAGTCTGGCCAGCATTTTTATTGAGGTTGCCTCCTCGCACTGAAAACTTGCTCGGGGGGAATGGGACGTTTGTACTCCTTGCACAAACACAATGAGCGGCTGTAATTCCAAATTGAAGGTTTCCTATTTGAACCAAAGTAGCTCCACAAATGTTTTGCTTCCCTTTCATGACGCTTAGCGTATAAGGGGCTTCCCGTCTCCCAGCCTTACGCTCTTCCAAAGCCAAACGTTTGACCTGCATAGCATATGCTTTTGCAGGATCCACAAAATAACCGTCATCGGTATAAGTCAAGTTTATCCGTTTAGCTTTCATTTGTCGGGCTAGGGTGGCGTCCACGTAGTAAGCGTTGTCGTATTCATAACTGCCATGTGGAGACCTTCCTGTGATTAGCTGAGCTAAAGCTAATACGCACACACAACAACACAACAACACAAGAATTTGTCTCATTCTATTTTATTAGGTTAGCAGTAGAAAATTGCTGATAAAAAACAGGAATGCTGGTTTTTCAATTTGGAGTAATGAAATTGGAACTTTCTCGTGAGAGTGACTATACATAAGACAGTCAACTGTTGCTAGAAATACAATGCATCGTGCATATGAAACAGCAGATTTATGAGCTGACTATTTATTAAGCAATTAAGCAAGTCGTTTTATTGACAGCATTGTTTGCCGCTGTGTGCGTTATTAGTACCTAAATACTCTCCGGAAGAAATTAAGACTTTCGGAAGTAATAAAAATAGCTTATTCTTTCATGATGCCCATTGCATATAATTACGTACGTACCAACAATTTAGGAAGCTATATAATATGTTTTGTACTCATTATTCAGGTCAGAGAGATGTAGTATTTGTAGTCATATCATATTTTCTCTTGAAAATCTTGCTCCATTAGTTATGGTTTACCTTGTGTGATTAAATTAATAATTATAACAAAACACTTATTTGTTTATATTTTTATTGGCAGTCATTTCCATGGTTTCCATGTCAAGTGAATAAGACGCTGGGATTATTAATAATTATTATTTGGAGACGATTCGGAATGAATTTCAAACAAGCAAATGAAAGAGCCATTTTTCTGGAATATATTTAATAACACTGAAGTAATAAATTTATACAATGGCAATAAACTAGCCAGTAAAATTTAATTTTGTTAACGCTTGCGACCTGCAATGATCGTGAAGTTTGTTCAATCGTAATCTGTACTGATATCATTTGGCAATGCACACATGCGGCTATATATTTGGGTAATACATACAAATAAATAATAAGTGTTTTTGTAACATAAAGGAATAAGAAATAGGTATTTTTGAACAATAAGTAGTTGTATAATTCCAAAACATGATAAACTATTAAGCACTGAATTCTAAATACTTAATTGATGATGCTAAAAACCATGATAACGTAAGAAAACGTGCATTGATTTTAATTAATGTGAATTTTCGACTCCTAAATAAAAAGTAAACCAACATCATCATCAACTCCAACATTTCATGTAGTAGCAGTATCACAACCATTTTCTGCACTGTGTAAACAAATCCAAAAAGTTATGCAGCATGCAGCTGTTGGACTTGAGTTACGAGATAGTTCACAAATTAAAATAGTATGCTTGTCATAAAATTTCCACATTGCGCGGTGATTTGTTAAAAAGTAATGAAAAATTATGAATCAGTGCAATTGACAACTCGACATTGTTTAAGGACCCACATCTTGTTACACATAGGTTTATAGGCTTGATTAAAATAAATTAATTGGATTTTATTTAAAATATAGAACAATGAACAATGTTCAAGCTTTATGATTTTAATATGAAACGGTTGGATTAATGTAAAATTATCGTTACCCTCTCTGGCATTTAAAAAAATCATGAGCATTTGCATCTAACGTTTTACGCATTATGTACATCACTCGAACCTGTAGGTATATGTAAATATGTACCCATATTCCATTGTATTTCACTTTAGTTTGAGTAGTGCAGTGTTGCTTATTACGCGGCATATTCAAATGTTCACCCACTCGGTGTTGGTGACTCCTCCTTGTGCATAGTTTTGTGTTTAGTTTGTATTTTAGGTTGCATCGTCCGATTGTGCAATTGTGAACTGTGAAGATTCCAGTTAAATCACTCAATCACAAATTTTGAATGTAGAATTTGGTTAATTTGGTTAAGATAATTTAGATTACCATTACGAAAGAAGTGCATTTTTTTACTTGATAATATATCTTTGTTTTTAGTTTGTAGTTAAAAGTAAAGATGAACATTAACGGAAGTGAAACAGAAGGTGATGGTGGAGGTAGCGGAGCAATAAATTCCGAAGCTAATACCATGGAATCCATACTTAACGCACCGAATGTCACAGTGGCACAAGTGGATGGTAATGAATCATTGGATACTTTGACACAGAAACTTGCAAAGAAAGTATTTCAGAATGAATTTGGTAATTGCAGCAAAAATAAATTTAAAAAACAAAAATTAGTTGTGGTTTTGGTTTAGTTTTAGTGAATCATTACAATCATTAGCCTATTTGTTTTACACTTTAATTTAATGATGCTAAACAACACTTAAAACATGTATTTATCTTTCATACATTTCTAGTTACGAGGCATCATCTTGAAATATTCTATTCATGCCAAAAGTGGGAAGAAGCTATCGATCGACGTATTCTCACTCCGACTTGTTGAAAAATCCTGGCTCCAATCAATATCCAGTTGTCTCGAAGAAACTTCAGAAACATGTTTGATTTTTAAACTTAACTTGAATAAGGAGAACTCAGTAACTGGGAGTGCATATGTTCAAGAAAAGGGCAAATTGTTGGACCGCTACATTAACATTTACACACGAGATTCACGCCTGCAGGAATCCATGCTTCCCTGCCGATTCCAGATTTCCTTGGATGTTTTTCAAGAAGAGAATTATCAAAGCTTTGCAAAATTATTTGAAAGTTGTTCAAATGGATTGACAGAACTGGAGCTTACATTTCCTTCGAATGGGGGAACGATGATGCTGAACTTTCCACGAATGAATTTACCTCTCCTGAGAAAACTTAAAGTTCTTTTCACGAATAAAAAGTTACTCAATCCTAACGTGGGAAATGCCGTGAAAATCCCCCTTTGGAGATAATAGCAATTCTGTTTACTTTCTACAAACTATTTTGGATTCCACATCAAAATTAAAAATATTTGAGCTTCCATATACATCAACCAAGAAAAGAGAACTGGCAATCCCTGTTGGCATTGGGTACCTCCGCCTACCGTCAACTATCACAACATTGGATATTCGTGCCAAAATGTTTGGAGCAGATTTGAATATTCTTGCTCAGAATCGTGTTCCTTATCTCAAATCATTAGTACTGCGGATTTATGAGATTCCCTTCGCAGACGGGTTAATCTTTCAAGTTCTCAGCAAATTTCAGGAAACGCTGGAAACGATAGTAATTACGGGACTCAAATGTTACGGTGAATAGAGATTGAGACCACATACATTCTTCCGACTTCCTGTGATGGATAAATTGAGAAGCTTTGAAATCTATTCAACTGAATTTGAGCTGGAACCGAACTTAAGTTCATTGGAGAACTTACTCCCTAAACTGAATTGCCTCACGTTATTTGATCAAACAGAAACGGCTTTTGAAAAGTGGACTAATGACTCCGTATTTTCGTCTGTCATGGATTTAACTGTACGTGTGGTCAATGAAAACGTCGCGTCGGACGATGAAAATTTTGCGATTAGCCTCGATCTTGAAAAAATGCAGAAGCTTCACATTGCCTTCCCCAATGTTCAAGAATTATCTTTGAGGGTGTCAGGTGTCGAAACTTCTGGGCTCGCGTATTTGTTTCTAGAAATGAAAGATTTGAAAGAATTAAGAATTCGTGTGCGTGGAAATATACAACAAATGGATTCAAACCACTGGACTGCATTGCTGCTTGGAGTGCCACGTATGTTTGTTGCAGGATTGGAGGCTAGTCCAGAAATATGGGACATTGTTATGTTGGGCGATAATAATCGTCCTTCTATCAAAAATCTATCTGGTGAGATACATTTTGTGCATACATTGTGACAATATTTGCAACTTGTTTTAAGGGCCATAAGATTACACACAGAATTTCATGTAGTTTCCAACTAATTATGTCTGATTTTATTCATTTAGGACTACAATTGGTTTCTCTATCTACGGACGTCTCTCATAATGCTGTTTTAGACGGAACAGAATCCTGGCTGTCGGATTTGACTTTCCAATTTGCTTTCCTGCAGATGCCGCATTTAAGTGTATTGCGTCTTTGTGGCCAGTTTAAGGTTTGCTTTTAACTTTAACTTATTAACTATTTCCCCTAAAAAACATCTTATGTAAATACTTATGATGTGATGATTTTTTTACATGCATACCATTGGTTTGTACATCATAGCCATCCATAGAAATGACAAGGAAGTGGAAAGGAGAAAACCGTAGCATTGTGTACGCACCGGCAACGTGATGGAAGTTCTTCAATCGGAACTTACCAGCTTACTCATTCGCGTGTCATGTTTATTAATGTCCTGATCAAATTTTCCACTAATGTATGTGGCCCTCCTGGAACCAACTTTACTATTTTAATGTAATTAATTGATAAAATAATGTGTACTGACTGCAAAAATAAAGTATTATAAATTCAAGGAATTTGTAGTTTCCAAGTGAGGTCTAGATGACTCAAGTATTTTCGTACGTCCACTCCTATCAAATTAATTACACATCGCAATCGCTTAGATGAATATATTTTTCAGCAATATTATTCTGACTGTGAAGTCTGTGTACTGTGAAACGTGTATTAAAATGCTTGATATATGTGACTAAACAATTTAATTTGGTATTTCATTATCAGTATTATTCAAGGTCTTGGTGTTAATTAATTTTGCTTTTGATATTTTTCCAAATGAATTTGTCAGTACATTTTTAAGTTATATACCCAAATCAGTTTACAAAAATTGGCTGTTGGATGACTTTATGTATCTGCTTGCAAGTAAAGTAACTTAATCCCATTTCATATATCCAGCATTTACATGATAACTACCTCTTGCATTATCAGGTATCAGCGGTCCAATGCTAATACCATTATCCCCGCACTCAAAACTACAATTTTTACAATAACATGCTGCACCTCTACAAGGGCATGCTTTAATGGTGTGATTGCTTAATGAGTAGTTGTACAGTTTCCAAGAGTATGAATGGCTGCTGCACCCCGTTGATCCAGGGGAACCTTCTTCTTCACATGGCTGGTTCTCACCACCATTGGGATAGATTGTAA
The DNA here is from genome assembly GCA_027744095.1 of Zhuqinia jingwanae. Classification (NCBI taxonomy): domain Eukaryota; kingdom Metazoa; phylum Arthropoda; class Collembola; order Entomobryomorpha; family Paronellidae; genus Zhuqinia; species Zhuqinia jingwanae. The sequence continues at coordinate 9,656 of JAHZNC010000994.1, forward strand.
TGTCACCAGTGGCTGGATAAATGTCTCCAATGGTTTGTCTGCTGGAGTGATAAATTTCAACGACGGAAGCGTCACCAATTTGAAGACGGATATCCGATTCTAACTCGGTAAACTGCACTATTGGATTGAAAGATAAAATTTATATCACACCACCTTCACTGTATAAAAATTATATTATGGGAGTTTGTTTTTATAAAAAGCTAACGGCTGGGATCAAGAGCAACGATCTTCCCAATTGTAGTATTGTATAATTCCTTTACTGCCTTTCCAGCAGCACCGGCAGCTATATATGATGGAGTGCAAAGTAGTAAGAAAATATAAATTAGTTTGATAAAAACTGATATAGAGTTACCTAATTACATTGGTAATTATTATTTTCTACCGTGACAGCCCAAGGAGTGACTTATGAGTGTTATGTTTTGAAACTCAATTTGTTTATGTATTCTTATAAATTCAAAAAACTGGGCGAGGTTTTCTCCAGCAAGTGGAACATTGTGCATTGCATTTACATAGGCAAGGATGATGTCTATGAGCTCCTTGATTGCGTATTGGTTACCATTGTAATAGCTCCAATCTACCATAATAACATTTACATCCGGCTGAGATGCAAATGCTATATATAATGATTAGTTTCAAAATTATTAGATGAACTGATCTTTGTTAATTTTAACTATTTAAAGAATCATAAAGTCATAAATAAAAATTAGACTTACTATTTTTCGTTTCTGTATTCATTGGGGATGTGAAATTACTTGTAAATCCGTCCAAAACTATTACTGTTTTTGTAGCGGGTTTCAGATTTGAGTTTTGCAATGAGTCAGTGTTGTTGTATTTTATTTCTACCGACTGATCCGGGGTTCTGAATATTGTATCATAAACATAATACATAATAATTAAGAAACTACTATAAATAAAAAAATTATGAGCAAAATTTTTACTTACGGAAAATAATAATATTTCAAAAGATTCATGCTGGCTGGGGGTCCGGGTAGAGATGGCCTTGCAGTTGTTGTAATTGCAAGGCAACTAAGAAACATACTACTATAAAATTTATGAGCAAAATTTTTACTTACGGAAAATAATAATATTTCAAAAGATTCATGCTGGCTGGGGGTCCGGGTAGAGATGGCCTTGCAGTTGTTGTAATTGCAAGGCAACTAAGAAACAAAACAACGTAATTTAGTAATGATGCCATATTTCTAGAGGATTCAGCAGGAAAGATGTACTGAAAAATTAATAACAATCTTTATTGTGCAGACGACCACTTTGTAATGTATACAGAAATGGAAAGCACACCATGTATTTATATACCGATTTTGATAAGGAATGAGTCAATCGAGCTTCATTTGCGTCAAGTATTTGAGCCCATGACTTCACAATAAATCTCATGCACTTCTGCATTCGTTTGCAAAAAAAAATCCATGTGACCAAATCCCTTTTATCATGTGTCATGTGAATATTTATGACTCAGAGTTGTTTTGTTTTAAAAAAAAAGAATGATATCGTTCTAAATGATGTCCATCAAAATACCCATTTCAAATGAGCCGACAATGTTTATGTGCGAGGTTCTGTAATCTGAACTACTCTGAATTGTATGGTAATGGTCATTAACAGCTTTATCAGTCAGTCTGGCAAGGAAAATTATAATGATCCCAATGCTCATTAGATTTCTCCCATGGATCTTTAAAATTACCCCTGAGAATTTTTTTCAAATAATTAAGCAGGAGAAAGATTTATTAAAATTAAGGATTAATTAAAATGGGGGACGAATACCAAACTTTCTATTTCAGAAACCTAAATTTTAAGTAATGAAGTAGCTGTACACCAAAAATCAACGTAGCCGTTCTGAGATAATTAGTTTTAAAGTTATAACTGCTGGTGGTGGGGTCATTCGTACAGTATGTAACAACGGTCTTCTAGGTCTCCCAAAGGTCGTACAAAGTCTCCCATTTACGCCCCATGATAATTCACAAAACAAATGATGAATGATTCATGGGAGTTCCCAAAATTTGTGTTTTGGTGCGGTGCTTACTATGTGAAGGATACCAAACACCCACCACCAGCATTTAACTTTAAAACTAATTATCTCAGAATGGCCACGATAAAATTTCTTGAATTTTGGTATACAGCTACTACATTGCATTAGGTTTAGGTTAGTTTGTTACTCTCCCCCTTTTTAATTAGTCTTTAATTCAAGTTATTCTGGTACCTCGTACTTGATTCCTTCCCAGACTGTCAGTATACCATAATGTCGGACATATTGTTTTGGTCAAGACAAGGCTTAATCTTAATTAATAACTTATTTTAATACTGTATAGCCTTGAAGTTGACAAATATGTGCAAGCATCCGAAATTTTTATCTGTTGTTTTGTAATCGTAGTGTAAAATTTCAAGTTTTGAAGTGGTATGGAAAATTAATTAGTAATTGCAAAAGCATTTTCCCTTGATTTAGATATTTTACCAGTTGCCCACTAAATAATATTTCAAATGTGATCCATTGCAACGTTGGCTGATTTTGAGTGACTAGTATATGTTTATACGTAAGGTTTTCCTGGTTTAGAGCAAAATAATAAGGCACACTACCAAACAGCCACGAAACCAGGTAAAATATAATTTAAAAAATGTCACGTCCCTTGTGCCAAATCCATTGTTATCGAACCATGCCGCATAATCAAGTTAAAATTGTGTTAAATTTCACTTAGCCACTTGGATTTAATTGAAATATACAAGCAAAGGTTGGAATTTGGTATTTCTCAAGAAAAAAAACCACTGTTAATTTTAAAATATGGATTGATATGCCTTCTCATGTAGATCCACCGAACTAAATACGGCCGCCATATATTTCTTTGTTCTACTTTGTGCATTAAACGTTATTCATGCATCCATTATATTCTTTGCTCTTAGTACAGATATATCACGCAAGAGGGTGAAAGTGTCGCTGGTTTATTTCACCAACTAAACTGTGTAGTACTTTAAATTCCCAAATTGGGAGTCCCAATCGTTATTTCGGTATACATACGGGTACGTCAATATTACGATATATACGAAAATATTGGCATTACAAAGTTTGGTTTAGGATAAAAAATGATGAAATGGAATACCATATATACTTTTGCATTTACCATTCACGATTTAACATTTGCACGATTCTTGAAATAGGATTGCTTGAAATGAAAATTGATAATATCGCCACAATGATATAGTAGGTAGGTATGTACGTTCAACATTTGGTAAACGATAAATGCATTGTTTGATTTTGTGCCATCCATGAATCATGAATATTTAAATGTAAAGCTGCGAATAAAAAATGCTTATCAGAAAGGGTTCCCAGGCTCACACACCTATTTTATCTACTTGATGTGTAAGCAAATACATAAGACAAAATTGACTTCATATTCATTTGGAAATGGTAATATATTCATGCAAACTTCAAACATATATAATTGGGATAAGTACATTGTAATTTGTGCATTTTACGATATATTATATATACAATATTTGTTTTACAGTTTACTTTATAAAATACGTTTTGTAATATAAGGTGCGTGACGTTGTTTACGTTAAACGAGCACAATTTCTTCATTAAAAAACCTTTACGCGGGACAATTACTTAAATGAAACTATGTTTTGGAGAAAATTTTTTGGGAACAAATAAAAAAAATACAATTAATCGATTTATTTAATTAACTAGTTTTTATATCTTAAATTTATAAATTTTGATTAATTTATTTAATTCCATCTCCTCATTTTTAAAGAATTTATCATCCGTCACAGCATCCTGGGTTCTTTTGACAACGTCCAGACATACCCTTTTGCTGATCAAACCCATCCGTACCTCACCATTGTTTATCTGCTTCTCAATCATTTCACAGGTTCTAAGTAGTTTCTGGCCATTTTCAGAAATAGGAGGGATACTTGTAGGTTTCGCTACTGTTTGATTACTATCAAAATTATCCGGAATACTTAATTTATACTCGGTAATTAATTCATTCAACTCTTTCTCTTCGCTGTTGAATGAGATGGCCCCCAATACAGCATCTCTGGATCTTTGGACAACATCGAAAAGTATCTTTTTTCTCAGCACTCCCAGTTTTACATTGCCATTTAAAACTTGCTGTTCTGCCAAATAGCATTTTTGAAGTAGTTGCTGAGCTTTCACATAGGTTTGGTTAGTGGGACTATTTATTGGTTGGTTTTCTTGGAAATAATCCTCAGTAGAAGTAGTAACGCTTGTAATTTGAGTGGATTTTTTAATGCTTTTAGCTTCTTCTGATCCCGGATCATTAATTGCTCGCATACTTTTGTTTCTGCTTTCATTAAAGTCAGATACTTTGTTCGATTGCTCCAGTAAGGAAAGTGGGAGAGTTGATTTTATTCCAGGATCTCCAACACGTGAAGATGATACACTTGCTATTTCCGGACCAAATGCATTCCCTTGATTTTTCTTTCTAATTTTCTCCTGAAACAAATAAAAGAGTAGTAACTCTGAGATAGTGAAACTGAAGTGGTAAAATTGCGTTGAATTTTTTTGTAATGCATACAAATCAAGGTATGGCGTAATAAAAAGATACGTGTTAAATTATGCAAACATGATATATAGAACCATGATCTTATGATTTTGGTAAAAAAAATCGGTTAACATTTGACAATGACACATTTTTGTTGTTTATAGCAATTTTACGGTTCCCCTATACATCATGTTTCTTGTGTTTCTTTGGAATATCATGCGAATGAGGTATCTTCAGTTATAATGGACAAAAACTTAAATAAAATACTGTTTGTATCATTCCCGGGCGGTAACTAAAAGCTAAACCTATAAACATCATGCATTGCGTCATTCACTATCTACGAAACTCCCATGCCTCCTCCCTGCAATAGACTAATTGTACTTACCACGAGCTGACTCGCTCCAGGCATTTTGAAAACCATTCCGGGAAGAGCAACACCTCCAAGGGGACGGCGGTGTTGCGGAACTCCTGTTTGGCTTTCAACGGGATGATCGTTCACCCAGTGATCCATTTTAAAAATTTGCACCAAATAATTATTGCTGCCTTCAGATACACTAGCGTGCAAATATTGAAAAAATGTGTTTTGCTAACCCTTACCAAGTAATTAAGAACTTGTTAAATGATTTTTGACATTTGTCGATTTCTATTACTTTTATTAGGATTATTTGTGGTTCAGGGAGGTTATTACTACTAACTCCCACATTTGGCATACTACTGTAAAAGGTTAGGTCCACTCTTTGCTCGTTTTATATTTCCTCACTTACTTTTCCGTAATTTTTCGATGACACATTACCCGAACGTATTTATGTTGGTCGTATTGCAGCGAGTGAGATAAGAAAATTAGTATGAAAACAAATAGTGTAATGTTGTGATTGTGATTTATGTGCACATGATATGCACGTCACATAAATAATATGCGATGTGCTAAAACCTGGAAAAATTAATATTTGGTATACCTGGATATGTAATAAGTTTGTGTACAAAGAGAACGTTGTTAAGTCTTTAATAGGCAGATGTTGGTCATAACATAAATAAAGATTTACAAGGCATGAATATATTAACTTGTAAATACCATTGTACCTTTACGTCTCCCTCTTTTTTGATAAATTACTACTCACTGGTTAGGCAAAGTGGGAAGTACACGCACAAGTTTGTCACACAGTACAGTAATTTCAAACATATTTCAGTTAATCTAAAAATTAATTACAGTTACAGATAACGAGTTGTGAAGTTGTTTGTCAAAACATTTTCTCTACAGAAAGGCATTAGGCTCAGTCGCAGAATTTGTGATGCATTTATTGTTGCGAATATATGAACACAATTGGTCTTAGATCAATTTTAAAATTATTTAAAAAACACTCTTAAAGGCTACTACTACATTTTGTGATAAAATATCTGTACATTTAATTATCGAGAAAAAATTAACAACTGAATATATCTGTTACCGTGAACTCTCCATATGATAATCAACTGAATTCATATTTACAGTAAGTTATCCTTTAAACTTGTGCAATTAATTAACATAAACATTTTTGGGTGCTTGCATCTAGAGGTACATATTATGCCACAAACCCTTCAAGATGCGTTTACGGAAACGCTTTCCATTAAAATATTCGCTGAACTTTTCTCGTGCACATAAATGGATGTCTTAAATTAATAAAAACAATTTAATCAAGCACATTATAAAACATGCGAAATTTAAGCTGCTTGCTTTATATACAATAATTGCACAAACCACTTTACCACTGCATAACGAAAATTTGAGAACAGGAATTTACTGTGGAGAAACGCGTGCTATTCAATTTGCAAGAATACGTACGCATTCAAAATTTAATTTAGGTACAAATGTTAATAATCATCAAATTATAATACGCATAATACGGTAATCTCCTGAACCATGCATGCTAGGTTCCGAATCGGAAATTTGGTAGCTGCAAACACACTCTCAGTAAAGTATCAAATTTGTGAATACTATTATAGTCTTGGGAATCAGTATCTCATATGAAAAATGGCAATATGTATGTATTGATGCTGTTACCGGCAATGTACTGCAGACAAATGTTATATAATGAAGAGCTGATTGCTGGTTAGCCTTGAGATTGATCAAATGAATAACTGAAATGAGTAAAGTCTTGTCTTTGGTTTAACGAACCAGAGTTAGATGAACTTAGCTATGGGGAATTTGGCTGTGACTTGAACATGTATGTACATGTTGGAGATTTTGGTTTGGACTCGTGGTACCAATTTACCGTGGAAGTGCATGTGGCATGACAACAGGTTGTGGTTGGTTTTATTTTTTCCTTTTAGTACAGAAGTAGCGTGGACACCAAAAATTGTGTTGTGATGATGGTAATCATGAACTCGTTTATCCTTTTTGCACTTGCTTGTTAGTATTTAGTATTGTATATATGATGCCCAAATTGATTTCTTTTTCCCATGATATGTCTGCTCAGGTGCGTCTGCATCCTCGTATGTCTGTCTGTCCATCCCTTGTCCTTCCATGCAATTCGGTTGTGAGTCACAACTTGTGACCTACAAGGAAATGGCTATGCTAATCCATAACGGTGTACAGAAGCAGTCCAAACTATTTTTCCAAATTCTTCTTTGAAGTTCCCAAAAAGGTCAAAGAGAATGGGAAATATTTTATCAGGTTTCCCCAAAATTGTTCCACTTTTCCTTTGAATGAAAATGAGTACCCAATGCGTAATGTAAAGTTGTAATGTCCGTTGGTTTGTGGCAAATAAATAGTTTTATGAAGGAAATGTTTTGTAAAATTAAAGTGCTTTAATAGTCGTACTAGTAAACCTAAAGAGAAGCAAGATGAGTACTGGATTCTAAATGAGCATCAGCGCTGTGTATTTATATAGAATCTGATATATGAACATTTGTATATACAATAAATGGGTAGTTTCATAATAATATTTGCTGGGAGGGTATATACATAGAAGGTTGTCGATTGAATTAAGTCAATTTAACTGGCTATAACTAGTCGGAACTATAGTTATTATTTTTGATTAAAATTCAGTAAGAACACAAATCGAATTAAAACTGGTTTGGATATTTTTAACAAAAGTTGATAGCCTCACAACATAAAGCGGATAAAACTTTACGTCAGGTAGTGGGGTCGCTATTACCATACAGCCAATTGATTTCAGAAGCCTCCATCTCAGTTGTCCAGTTGTATTGGAGCAGTTCGCATGTATTTATGTATACTCAATACGTTCTAATGTTAGAGTGCATTCAAGTTTGATATACTTCGCTTGTGTGTATATCACTTATTCTGGGCTTTATTTAACGTGACCTTGAATTCATTCTGTTGTTGGATTTTATTCGTTTTTCCCAAAAATAGAAAAAAACAATGAAGACTTTCATTGAGCTTCCTAATGGCCAACAAATGCCCATTGTTGGGTTCGGGATGTGGCAGGTAACACAACTGCTGTTATATTTGCTATAAATTAAACGAATTATTCACCCGCTGCCCATTTGATTTTGTATTGAGCAGAACTTTAATTTCAATAACAGGATTCAATAAGCTGTGAAAAACATTAGAGTGCGTGTTCTGCTGAAGTGGGTAACCATATTTTTTATAAAAAATTGTTGCAGTGTGACACTGCCCAAGAACTAGAAGATGCCTTGGACATTGCTTTGGAAGCCGGCTATAGACATTTTGACACAGCCGCCATGTACCAAAACGAAGATGTACTTGGTCGTGTTTTGAAAAAGTGGTTTGACACGGGCAAGGTGAAGAGGGAGGATATATTCATTGTGACTAAACTTTTTCCAGCAGGAACTCATCATGACCGTGTAGCCGGCTTTCTTCAACAATCTTTGGATAGACTTCAGCTTACCTATGTTGATCTGTATCTTGTTCACAACCCTGCTAGCTTGGAAGTGGCTGCGGATGGAAAAGGGATAAAGAAGGATAAGAGTGGCAGAGTCATTCCTGATTTGACAACTTCTTTGGAAGCTGTATGGAAGGCTATGGAAGCTCAAGTGGAAGCAGGCAAGGTCAAGGCTATTGGAATTTCAAACTACACCGTTTCACAAATTGAGAGAATTGTCAAAACTGCCAAGATCCAGCCAGCTAACATTCAAGTAAGGGCTTAAGGTTCTTTGTCCAATAACAAATGAATCATTATGGTTAATTTATTTGGCATTCAGTCATCAATATTCATTCAATATTCGTAGTTCAAAACAAATCACTAAATATTTCACAATAATATAGTCCTGTTGTTTCTCTCACAGATAGAGCTAAACGCATATTATCAAAAGAAACAGTTTCGTGCCATTTGTTCCAAACATGGAATATCTGTGTGTGCTTTCGCTGTCTTTGGTTCTCCTGGGAGGAACACTTACTATGTCAACCCCGAGGGAACTCATTTGAAGGTTAAAATTCCAGCTTTGCTGAACAGTCCAGTTGTCGCTAAAGTTGCCCAGAAGCATAACAAGTCAACTGCGCAAGTACTCCTTCGCTTCTTGGCGCAGCAGGGAGTGGTTGTACTGGCCAAGAGTGTTACCGCTGACCGAATTAGGAGCAATTATCAGGCATGTCTATCCTCGTGTATATGATAACAAATGCTTTGAATGATCAATGATCAGGATTTGACAGCATGTCATGTCCACTTAAAATATAAATGTAGTATTGTTAATGATTGATAGATTTTTGATTTCCAACTGGACACCGATGATCTCCAAAAATTGGACTCCTTGGACAGTGGCAAGGAACAAGGAAGCTGGGCATTTGACTGGATGACTTTCTTTCCGGGGTACATTGATACATAGTTTGAATTCTCACCAAAGTGGCAATAATGCATGTTTTACTATTTTATTGCAGAATCGAAAACCATCCAGAGTTTCAGCTTACGCCAGATGACGACTGAAGCAGTAAAATGGGAAGCAGCGTAACCTGTTTCCAATTTATCACCTGAATGTGCATTGTTCATGTGTATCATTGTTACGTGCAATGATGAAGGTGAATCAACCATAAACTAAGTTTTAAACCAAAGGGCATCATTATAAATAAAAAGAACTGATTACCTACTCACATGCATTCTATATACCAATCGCCACTATTACCGTTTAATTGTATCGCCAATTTGTAAACAAGGTTGCCAAATTCATTCCACATTTCATGAGGCCATCATCAGCATTCAGTTCTATCCGGGCTCCTTTTGGAGTAATTTTACACATACAATGTGTCAGTTTGATACAATAATATATTATTGGATCACCACATTCGTGCATTTTGCGCGCTAAAAATAAAACATTTGCTACACATTATGCCAATTGAATTCGATTTAGCATTATCAAAACCATAAAACAGTTGCAGCTACATTATTGTGTGAAGAGAAAGCTTTATTTTAGGGCAAAATCTAATACTACACCATTTTAATTGATGTTAAACTGTATTGATGCAATTTATTTTTCACGAGCAATATAATTCATTTTTATTTTATTAGTTGATTTTTGGTTACAAGTTACTGATCAGTTTTTTAAGCGTCTCTGTCCAAACGGTGACGTGAAAAGTCTATTTAATTGTTTCAGAAAAAAATAATGAACAAGATGTTTATTTGATATAATGTGATATGAATGTTTGCACGAAAAACTTGGTTTTATATTAAACACTTTATTAAATACCTTCACATTGTGACTTGTTTTTTCAATTTAACGTAATACATACATTTATTATGCATTTGCTGGTCAGTGCTGTGTGTGTGGAATAAAGCGAAATCCCAAAATTGAAATTGTATAAACTGTTATCTACTTTTGTGTCAAATGTATATAGGTATTTACAAATATGTATATAGTTACACCATTCAATAAGTTTTTATATTTTGAATTTATGTTCCACAATTAACTCAATTAGTTCCATCTCCTCATTTTCAAACGAATTTGCCTCCCTCACAGCATCCTTAGTTCGCTTGACCACATCTAAACATATTCTTTTGTTGATGACTCCCAACTTTACGTCGCCATTTTTTATTTGATTCTCAACCGCTTCGCATGTTCGAAGTAGTTCTTGTCCTCCGTCACGTTTTACTGCTGGCTTGTGACTTTCAGAATTGTACTCAAAATCATCTGGAATGTTAAATTTGTGTTGGGTAATTAGCTCATTCAACTCCACCTCCTCGCTTTCGAAGGACACTGAACCTATTACAGAATCTCTGCATCTTTTGACAACATCCCAAATTATCTTTTTCTTCAGCAGTCCCAATTTTACTTCTCCATTTAGCAGTTGTTGTTCCACCAAGTAGCACTTTTGAAGTAGCGCTTGTGCTGATTTGGATCTGTTATTTGTTAGCCTTCTCCCTCTTGCATCATACTCAGTCAAGGTTACACTTGCATACGGAAGATATTGTATACTTTTGTCTTCCTCCGGACCCTGATTTTTAATTCCTAGCAAACTGCCTTCCATCTTTTCATCAACGTCAATTACTTTGCTGGATCTCACTAGTAAGGAAGGTGGAAGATTAGGTTTTATTCCGTGATTTGTAACACGTACAAGTGGTGTAGTTGCTATTTCCGGACCAAACGCTCCTTTCTGATCCTCTTTTTGCATCTCCTAAAAACCAGCTACATATTGTAACAATGATTTGAACAACATTTGACCTAACCCACTGCAGGAGAGCTGAGGGCTAACTTATGTTATAAGCGCCTTCTTAAACGCCTAAAATTATTCTTTTATTACTTGGAGCTACTAAATAGCTCCTGTTTGTACTTTTTATCCGGAAAATTTGCCCTTCATATTATGTAAAAAATAGCCTTGCGTCGTGCGTTATACTAACTCATCCAAATTAAGCTTCCATCAAAAAAGTTGTCGGCTGTTCTACAGCTAGCTAGTATTAAATAAATGCCGAAGGTACATATTATAACCTACTGCCTTAGCAATTGAACAAACTTAAAAAGTTAACAAACTAGTGTAGCAGATTAAATTAAACATTTTGCCCTTGTTGGGGTCATGATGTTCTTGTTGAACGGATGAAATTCTGGCTGTGCCAATTTTAAGTTATTACTTTCTTTTTTCACGTATATCCATAATCCATTGTGCCATTTATAAAAATGTAATTTGCAATTACGTAATGAAAGTTACTTATTAAGTTAACATGTTACGTAATTAACCTTTACGTCATAAATTAATAAACTAGCGGAATTTATGTAAAACTTTAATACCTGGTTGGCTCTTCGGTAAACAGACAGCGCCAGAGTGGGATTCACTTGTTTCACCAAGTCTCCTAATTCCTTTGAACATTCCAACTTGTCTCCCTTTAACCATATTTCCACCGACTGTTTCTTTCCTTGTTGTAAGACAAGACGTGACAGCTCCAAGGATTCGTACTTGTTTAGTTGGCCCTGAGATGAAGAAAATATTTCGTAATTAATACATTGTACACCAAAACATAAATACAGGTTAAGCTTTTTAGGAAACAGAATGTCCAATAGTAGCTGGATTTTCATCAACCCGTCGAAAAAGACTTGTCGTCATTGGCGTAAATACAGGAGAGCAATATTTTGTAATCATTGATAGTTGATTTATATTCTTCCAAAATTATGTGTGTTTATTAAACTGTTCCCAATGTAGGATACTATCGTCTCCTTGTCAATTGTCACGGATAGAACCTGTGCAAAAAAAGAAATTAAGTACAAGTTAAAGTAGAAACATTCGTATAATTGATAATATTAACACCCTCCAAAAACCAACTAAGAGCCGAGAACGTACCTGACCCTTCCTATTGACACCAATGATACCCCCAGTTGTTTCATGTGGCGCAGTAACAAAAATAGTGTAGGAACTGATGCGGTTCATGTAGATACACTGTCCACTTTCCAAATCGTACAAGTGAATGTATCCATACTTAGTGATCAAGTATATTATGTCGTACTTGTTACTTGCCT
>JAHZNC010000995.1:0-16498 GCA_027744095.1 Zhuqinia jingwanae
GCTGCGCAAATGTCCATTACCGTCAACCCCCACAGCTGAGATAACTGTCAAAGGTGACATGATCCAGGTGAGTTTTCCACTTCCAAAAAAAAAACAAATTTTTACCAAAATTTCCGAAAATAGTGAGATAATGATGATGACAATGCAGAAATATATATATTACGTGTGTACATATGTTTTACAAGATATATATTATCTTAACAGATGGAAAGTAAATCTGCACCCCAGCCCATGTACCGGGACGATTTGGCCACGCTCGATAGCGTTTCTGACGAAGCCGTGATGGAAACACTAAACCAGAGATTTGCTCAAGGAAACATTTACACATTCCTTGGGGACATTCTCATCATGATCAATCCCTTTCATGAGTATCCCATCTACGGCTCGGAGGTATGCAATCTTTCTGTATATTATGCACATTATATCCCTTACACCAAAAATAATTGCTCATTACACCACAATTTACATCCCTCTAATAATAATCTAGTTCTTCTCATTTCTCACTGTCTTCAACATTGAAACATCACACACAGACACACACACACACTTATACCAGCATAATAATAAACCAGACAAAAATTCCCTCAAGCAGAAACATGTCAAATCCAAAAAAATTCGTGTGTGTGTGCTTCAGTGTATCCGTTTCAATTAATTTAATCCACACATACATACATAGATACATAGATACACTATCAACTATAACAACAACCAGCAGCCTTGCATCGGCAACAATCAAAAAATCACGGTAGCAGCAGTAGCACCGTCATTTATGACATGACAGCAACGCAGCTGCCGCGCCGTGCCGTGCTGCTATGTTATTACTTTTAAAGTTGCTACATTTCATTTTCTCAGAAATTAATCCAGAGGGATACTCACACACACAAATAGGTAGACAAATGAATATTATGGCATCATGGCTTTATAAAATATATCATAAAAAGTATATGCATAAAAATTCTTTCAAGAAATTGAGATGAGAGGAGTCATGTAAATAAGAATGCAAGTTGATTGTTGTGTGATTTGATTTGATTTGATTACTCAAGCTATTATTGCACTTTTGGTTGAAAATTAAAATGTAAAAGCACACACACGCATACACACTTATACGCATGCAGGTAGGTATACATAAATGTCTTGTCTTTTAAAACATTTTTTTACTTGACTTGAGAGAGGGGCTGCAATTCAAATAGAACCTGAGGCTCCGTCCTTCCACCATCATCCCATCAAAAATAATATCTTTATTTTCGTTGTACACGCGAAGCAAAAATAATGTGGATCATCATCATCATCGTCCCAAGAGAACAGAAATTGCTCTGTTCTTTTACAAAATATTTTGTCAAATCCTCTAGACTAATTATGTTTTATTGTTGTGTGTAGCTCGTGATGTGATTCATATTCATACATGGCGATATTATGTATAACAACGCGCATAATATAAGTTAACATTCTATTTTTTTGTTTAAAATCCTTTCACTATGTTTTTTACACAGGTGGCAAATAAGTATAAGTACCGTGCCCGGTGCGACAATGCACCGCATATTTACGCTGTTGCGGATCGAGCATACCAAGACATGCTGCATCATAAGGAAGTTCAGAACATTCTCTTAACAGGTTATAGTCTTCAAATGCCCCAAAAAAGTTTTTTTTATAAACAAAACAGTTTATGAAAATGATTATGATGATGATTTTAAACTTGTGTTTTTTTAATCTCATGTTTTTTCTTCTTTGTGCACAGGTGAAACTGGCTCTGGGAAGTCATCTTCAGGAAGACATATTTTGTGGCATCTTGCGAATATGACAGCTGTCAGTTAATTACCATCAATAATAATTTTATTCTTGAAAAAACATACTTTTTATGACAAGCTTATTTTTTTAATACAACAACACAGAAAATCAGTAGCTTATTTTTTTATAGTAAACCTGCCTTTCTGCGATGTGGTGTATTATATCTCAAAATCTCAACAAGCTTTATAGATTATTTAAATTCCCATAAAGATCCTGCCGGCATCCATGTACACAAATTTTTTTTTTAAAGCGCAGTAAAAACCGCACCTTTTCTACTTCTGCTGTTATGTTGATTGATGATGATGTTGATTATGGTGATTATGATGATCATGATGATGATGAATGATGATGATTTTCTTCTTCTTCTTCTTTGTATAACTCGCTTGCAATGCACATCAGAGCAATAAAAAGATGGTAGAACGGATGCTTAAAGTGTCCACTGTGATGGAAGCTTTTGGCAACGCAGCCACAATTTTTAATATCAACTCAACAAGGCATATTCAGTATTTTGAGCTGACATTCACCAAATCTGGCAAGTTGAGTGGGGGAATTTTATGGGCGTATTGTTTGGAAAAATGGAGAGTTACCAGTTGCGCGAGGTAAACAAATGGATAATATTTTTATTTTTTTATCTGAGTTGAGTGAATTAATTATGTTTTATTATTATGTTTTTGAAGGAGTCAAAGCAATTTTAATATCTTCTACTATTTAATGGACACCCTGTGCTCTACCGATCAAAGTGGAAAATATCATCTGGAAAAAGGAAAAAATTATAATTATCTTCCTCCCAGCCCTGCTCATACCCCAGCAGTTAACGTTGATAAGCTGAGGGAGGTCAAGCAGGCATTTCACATTTTGGATTTTTCTCTGGAAGATCAGGAAACAATTGTTAAAATTTTATCAGCTATTTTACTAATTGGGCAAATTAGCTTCAATCAAGTTGGGGAAGAGGAGAGGGGATTGGAAATTCCGAATATGGATATTGTGGAAAAAAGTAGGCATCAGTATTTTTTAGAAAGCAGAATATTTTTGGGGTTTGCATTTTTAATGTTTATTATTGTAGTTGGGGAGCTTTTGCAACTGGACGTTAAAAAACTGGCGTGGACATTTACAAATTACTGTGTCATCACCGGAGGCTCCACAATCTACGGCAAGTGCAACCAACAAGAAGCGGAGGATGCTAGGGACAGCCTTGCGAGATCCCTCTATTGTCGGCTTGTCGACTGGATTGTGAACCTGATCAACACGAAGCTCTCTTTTACTCGGCTTGTTTTGTACGTTTCTTTATTTATTTTTTCTTCTAGATGATCATTTCAACAAGTTTATGATTATGATGAAAACGATAACAAGGAAAAATATGACGAAAAGAGAAGATTTGTTGAAAAGATTAAAAAAATATTTCTTACAAAAGCCAACATTTTTTTAAAAACCTGCATGAATACAATTTCTTTGTATAATAATTTCAAAAAAATATGTATATATATAGCTGTCAACCCTTTCATTGCGTAATGGAGATAAAAAGAAATATATATTTTTTATTATATATTTTTTTCAGCGGAGACCACCACAGCTTAGGAATCTTGGACATTCCTGGATTCGAGTGTTTCGCTCACGACAACACTTTGGACCAGTTTCTTGTCAACATGACCAACGAACAAATGCAGTTCTTTTATAATCAGAGAGTTTACATGTGGGAAATGGTAAAATATAATAAAATCCTGTTGTCATTTTTCTGTTTTAATTCACAAAAATTATATTATTTGAGAAAAAAATAAATATAAACCATTCATTTTTTTGTACCAAATTCCAGCAAGATTACGAGAAAGAGGAAATAGCTGGGATGACATACAACTATCACGACAATCGTGAGCTTCTCGACGCTGTTCTCTCCAAACCTTGTGGAGTTTTGGGATTCCTCGATGAGGAAACCAAGAGTGCGGGCAATGACCACAAAAATTTAATGGGTAGGTGATCATACTGATCATGAGCATCTTCATGATGATCTTGTAATTAAGTTTTATATACACTTGTGTATCATGTTGCGTTAAAGAGTGGGGCTATTTGGGACAAAAATTATAAAAATTCCAATTTATTCAATTTTTTTTGCAATTTGCAGATCAAATTGAGCAAAATCTTCAAACTAAATTTATTCGCATTACGGACGCGTCCAGTTTCACGGTGTCCCACTACTCTGGCCAGGTATTTAAATTTATAACAATTAAATATACATTAATTTGCACAGATTGTACATTTTAGTGCAGGAAAGTCATGACCATCTTTATGTTAATGGGACGAGGTTTTTTGTTTGGCTGGTTTCTAATATTATTATTATTTTGTTACCTTCTCTCTTGTACTTTTCAGGTTATCTATGACGCGAGAAACTTTGTGGAAAGAAATAAAAATTTCCTGTCACCAGAAATGATCCAAGTGCTCCGTCTCTCTGAAAACTCGACAGTAGTTCAGCTCTTTTCGAATCTGATGACAAAAACCGGCAATCTGACCATTACAGAAGATACCACAAAGCATAACAAGTGGACAAGTGCGTTGGCAGCTAAGCCGCAGCAGGCAAAGGTACACATAAATGCAAATGCGCGTGGGAAAAGAATGCTCATCTCACTTTCTACCTGTCTAACCATTTATTTAACACAATAAAAATAGAGAAGATAAGTAGGATGATATGATAACACCAATGGATTTATAAAGTATGCATGCATACAGGTAGATCGTAGGTATACATACATACATGTATGTAGATATACATTTTTTATATACCTTGACCACTAATTACTGACTGACTCACCTGTGCTGATTGTGATTGTGAGTGCAATACTGTCTTCTTGCAACAAAGTTGTTCTTCCCCAAAAGAAACAAATCTTGAAAGGACCAACTTGTTTTATTGCCATTGCCACTACTGTTTTTTATGCAAATCATGATCACTCACTACTACTACTACTGAGAGATGAGCTGTTGTAAAATCTTGAGAGAGATTATAAGAAGAAGAAAAAATGTCAATGAATTTAATCGCAAACTTACTTGACTGGAACTCACCATTCCAGATTTTTTTTTTGCTTGAATTCATAAATATATGTGTACCTATATATTTTTTTGTGTGTCTGATCTTTTGGTTTTCTAAGAAATTCAACACTAAATCACGAGGCAAGTATTCGCAGAGCCGACAAATGCAGACAATTGCAGGGACCATGAGAAACTCGTTGCTGGAGATGCTGCAAAAGGTGTCCGAGGGATCTGCACATTTCGTGAGATGTCTCAGATCTAATCTCAAGTCGACACCATTTTCTTTTGATCGGGATCTTATAAGATACCAGGTATATAAGATATACATTATATAGTAAATGGCAATTAATATAAAACAAAATGACAGACAAATTGTTTTATTGTGTGGCTTGTTCGTTTTTTTCTTCTTCTTCTTTAAGATTCGGGCATTGGGCATTGTCGAGTCTGTTCGAGCAAGACAAATGGGCTATCCGAGACGTTTGAAATTTGCTGAATTTTTGCGAAGGTGACTCTTGTGTAGTTTTTTTCTTCTTCTTCTTTAAGATTCGGGCATTGGGCATTGTCGAGTCTGTTCGAGCAAGACAAATGGGCTATCCGAGACGTTTGAAATTTGCTGAATTTTTGCGAAGGTGACTTTTGTGTCAAATTTTTTTTTAATTTACAATTTCTTCTCTGTTCTCGTGTTTATGTAAATTTGTGATTGTCACTAATTTCGTTTGATGTCATTCATTCACAGATACAAATTTCTGGCTTTTGATTTTGATGAAAACGTGGAAGAAACGGGAGAAAATTGTCGGCTGCTCCTGATTCGTTTGAAGATGGAAGGCTGGACTTTGGGGAAGAGTCGTGTTCTTTTGAAGCACTACAATGAGGAATACATTGTCAAGGTTTAAAAAATTTAACAATTAACCAATTATCATCATTTTTTTAATACATTGTTGTAATTGTGCATGTATTGTTGAAACAATGCCTGTCCTGTTTTTTATGCAAAAAAACAGACTCTACGAGGAGCAAGTCCACAAAGTGGTCAAGATCCAGTCGATGATGCGGGCATTTTTGGCGAGGAAACGAACGAACCAAAAGTTTCCACGATTGGCGGAAATTCGACAAGGTAGCATTTCCACAGGCTTTAGTACCAGCCAGCAGAGCTCTGGTAGCGCCTCATAGTTCCCTATAGTTTTGTAGACAGATTTAAAAAAAAATCCTTTTAGAATTCTTTTTATAAGAAATATGTGTTCCACTGTACCTTGTAGCATGTCAAAGTTGAATTTTGAGATTGGTTGCTAAATAATTTGACAAAAAAAAACAGCAAAAAAAATGAGTTTTGATGATTGAAAAAGTATGTTACGTGCATGTGCACTTTGCAGCATTTAAACCTATAGTTAATTAGTAAATATTATTTAAATAGTTTCTCTAAAATCAAATCTTGTTTCTCTCTCGAGTATTTACTAACTTTATTAACTCTAATTTATTGTGTAATTTAGTATGCATGCTAGTCAGTCATCAATATACTAATAATAATTATTGCATTTTTGATTTCATTTTGTAAAATTAGAGATTATGAATGGAGAAATAAAGCTACTAATAAATATAAATTTAATTAAACCCAGCTACTAACACACTTACAATTTAAATCATTGTAAGATAATCCAATCCATATTTTTTAATGCTGTAGCACGTGACATACTTTATTTAATCATCATACTTATTAAATTAAGAAAATTCATCATCAAAATGGCTTCATCAAAACTAAAACATATTGTTGCATATAGTGGGGGAGGGGACCTTAATAAGCAACCCAAAGGCAAATATTTTTTGTTTGTATTGAAGGCCCCGTGGTTTCAACCGATCCTCATCTTAAGATGGTCAAGAAAGCCATTCGGGAATCAAAGTCACCTTCATCCACCTTAAAATATAAAGTGAATTCGCCAGACCAAAAATCTCTCAATTCATACTCCACTTGCTCGTCTACCACAAGTACCATCAAGACAGGATATACCCGAGTGTATGAAAACACCAGATATCCGGGTGTGGTCAACTTGGGAAAAGCTTCAAAATCCAATGGTAGCTCTTCTTACCAGCGAAGACAATACTTGAACGATAAGGATGAGAACGAGCCTTTTGAAAGGCCACCCAGTCCAAGGGACATTGCTGCAAAATTTGAACAGTATTCCAAGGAACAAGGTCTTCAGCCCTATCAGTGGTCGATATTCCCCAAATCCATCATTATCCCCCCGGAACTCGTCTGCTGGATGTGCGAGCTACTTGAAAAGGTCAAGCGGGAATGGAGGAAACAAAAACTACAGCAGCGGCGACTCTGCCCGAAAACCTCCCACCAGTATTTATGGTCCTTCCACCCGAATTACAGGAGGAGGAGGAACTCAGCAGAAGCCAAAGTCATCTTCTTCAACACCGGAGATAATCAATCCCATGGAGGAATTTACCAACATGGCAAGCAGGATGATGCCGAATTTGGATCCTGCTGATTTTGATGGTTATGGTCCCATCAATTTTAAGGTACCTCCAATCCAATATTTTTTTTAAACATTATTATGATCCCGAAAATAATTTGTAATTATTTTTCCAGGGAATGCTAAAGAAAACGGGAAACATTAACTTATCCAACTCTAATCCATCAACGCTATCCAACAGTGCTTTGGGTGGGGAGAGACCCTCAGTTTATGTAAGCAACAATAACAAACGGCCATCTAAAGGCCCACGAAAGGGCACCACTTCAGCGCCAACTACACCGGATCAGTTCCCAGGATTTGTGTATTGTAAACAAGGTCCTGCTGGAGCAGGTTATTATCCAGCAGCAGGTTCTGCGTCATCTGTTCCTTACCCCAGAGGTGCTGGCTCCTACTACCCGTTGCCAGGAATGGTCAACGCGTTTCCTCCGTCCAAAGAAGACGGAGTCAATAGCAACTCGACCACCATGATGCCAGCAGGATTATTTTTAGAAGGAGATGAAGAAGAGTTATAAAAAAAATGCATCACTCACTTCTCAGCCAGCCGAGCCTCCAGGATAGAGATATAGCTGACTTGTTAGTTCGTCGTTAGTTATCTTGCTAACGTTTAAAAGTAGTGGCATTCCTTATAATAATGGTATTTATTTTTTGCCAAAAAAACTGTCCCCTATTATGACATAAATAATTATTTGATTTCCTGTTTATTAAATGAACGAATAAAATGATACATTTAAAAAACGAAAACATCGTTTTCGGGTATTTTGATATTTCTTGAAATCGTGCTAGTTTATTATGGTGCCTGTATCTAGTGTGTTGTAACAAATGATATATGTAAATAATACAGTTATAATATTATTTTTTTAAATCGTGTAGAAACAAATTTCTAAAGGTCCGATTCGTCAGTNTATATGTAAATAATACAGTTATAATATTATTTTTTTAAATCGTGTAGAAACAAATTTCTAAAGGTCCGATTCGTCAGTGTCGGTCCCGCTTGTAGTGGAATCAATCATCGCGTCTTTTATATCATTATTTTCTGAATGGGAACATCTGTTCTCTGCATCAAAATTCTCATTGCATCTCTCCTCAGACATATTGTTAGAAGCGGAAGGTGATGCCACCTGCTGATATATGAATTTTAAATGGATTGCGGATGTTAAAGAAAAACAAAATTGTCCAATTATTTGTATAATGTTCATCTTACACTCGGGTTGAAGGCAACCTCAATATTACCAGAGGTGGTAGTATTGGAAGGAGCCCTGGAAGGTATATTTGCTTCAGATGGTGGGGCAATAGTGCGGCGCCGGCGCTCTTCAAGAGTCTCGGTTATTGATTTCAAAAGCTTAAGTACTTCTTCCTTAAGAGCTTTCGCTTCTGTGTGAAGCTGAAATGCTTCGACTAAATAAGTGCGTGCTTTTTCAAAAAACTCTAACGCTACATTTAAAAGTTTGAGTCCTACGAATTCTCGTCCAGCGTCAAGAAAATATTGCCCTACATCTGAAAAGAAAATCGCATCGTCTTTAGATTTTTGTGCTGCGGCTGTAAAACACCTTGCTGCATGTACAATAGATGCTGCTTTTTTATTAAGAGCTTGGGCTTGTAAATGTTTGCGTCGCAATTCCTCATTCTCCCTCCTTCTTTTGTCTATGACCTTTCAGTAGTGTAAAAATATAGGAAGAAGTAAAGTTATCATCATGAAAAAGAAAATAGCTGTGCCAGAGATGTGCGAGCAAATCATCATCATCATCATCATGTCATCTAATCTTTTTTACCTGAGCAGAAACTGATAGTTTTGAACGCTTTCGTGGGGGTTCCTCCTCAGACATCTCAAGTTGACGATAAATTAGTAATTTTCTAACACACAATTATTGTTTTTCAAGGTCATGAGTTTGATGTGACGATATAACAAAAGTATTCAGAATGTTTCATTATAATACAATGAAACGTATAGATTCTCATTGCATACATATATGTCTGGTCAGGTTTGGTTTAGCCAAAATAATAATTGACGATTTAATTTAAAAGATTAAGTTAAAATTCCTTGGCAGCGCAATAAGGGGATAAAATAACATTATTTGATTCAAGATAGGTATACATATAACATCGTGGTTCGGTTGGAAGGATGATGAATTGCTTCAGAAAAGAAATAATTTTACCATAAAAATATTGTTGATCCAATTACTCATGTATGTTTATTGCAAATTTTTACTGTGCGATTGTCATATGTTTGTAAGTTTACTCGCTTTTCTTAACAACGTTGTGAATTTGTGAAGATGTATTTCCTGTTAATCTATTGTTTGGCATGATTAGTACGTTAGATGGATGATATTTAATGCTGCATAATATTATCAATTATCACCCTTATAATTATTGATGTCACAAATTTTGTAAAGTTTACTATTATTACTATAAGTTTTCAACAAGTTATGAAGTACAAGAACTTTACTAAGAGTGATTGAAATTGTTTGTTTTTTTGTTTTTGACGATAAAGCTAAATTCAAGTGCCCACTTGGCCACGTGGAGCTTTGATCCAAAAATAAATAATTAGTTTCATTTATCAGTCGGACATTTACCTGAGCCATGTACAAGTAAAAGTTGTAGATCAAAACCCGCTGACTTGTGATGTAATGATGATGATGATGATGATGATAAGACATATCGGTATTCCATTTATATTACACCATTGTTCATTGGCGGCAAATAATCATGATTCGTGTCACGTATTGTTCTTTTTTAACTACTCACTCATCAGTAATCTCTGTATGAAATGCACTTAATACAGTGAGCAACCATAACATGTATATAGTGTAAACCAGTGTTTTAATAAATGCGTATTTTAATAAATGCGTACTTTAAAGTTTTAACAACTAATTTACCAATTCAATACCCAAATTTACATTGTCGCTCCAACTTTGCTGACGTACTTAAGAGGATTTTTTTTGGACTAGATTGAAAATTTGCATAGTTGATAGTGCGATTTTTGCATAACAAAAATAATCTTCCAAACAAAAAAGTATAACAACTTACATACGAACATGCCTTCCAATTTTCATTTAATCGAAGGCCCCTTCACGGACAAATTCATCATTCGTCGTGTTCGACCCCAAGACGTGAACAAAGTAGTACAGCACATTAAAGATCACTTTCTTCGTGATGAACCCATCAGCAAAATGCTTGGTGAATCTGAAGTGTACGAAAAGGAATTTTGCCAAATTTTCAAAGATTTTCTGGATCATCAGATGAGCTTTTGGATTGAGGATAATGCGACAGGAGATGTACGTACATTACTTGAAATATAACTGATTTTTTTTTTTAAATCAACATGATTTACATACTTTGTTAAATTTTTTTTTAATTGACAGGTCGCTGCTGTGCGTGCCATTTCTCTGGAATGTGTAGATGCTCCCGACCCCTGGGTCGAATTCTCCAAGAAATGCCAAGCCTGTAAAATCTTTTACGACATTGGTGACGTTTTGCATGTAGAGGGTGATCTGTTTAGAAAATATCATGTTACAAAAATGGCAGATCTCGTGCTCTCCTCCTGTTCCCCTAAATACAGAAGACAAGGTTTGTCAAAGGAATTATACAAAAGAACGCTAGAATTTTTAAAGGCTGAAGATATCCCTCTGGTAAAAAGTGTGTTTACCAGTCCCTTCTCCAGAAATGCAGTGATTCCTTTAGGTTTTGAAGAAGTAAGTAGACTTTACTTCAAGGACGTAAAGGATGTCAATGGAAATGCGGCTTTTGATGAGACCACAATTAAGAAAATGATGGAAAGTAGTGGGGTTCCAGATAAAGAGCAGTATGTTTCGTTAATGGCAAAGCGGCTTTAATTAAGATTTACCCTATTTGTATAAATTTAAGCTCAAATTTTTAATGTTAATTCAAGTTATTTGGTTTAGTCTGGAAATAAAAATTTAATATCAATTGTTATCAAATTAAATTTTATTCAAAATGTAAATTCCAGAAGCATCTGTTGACTGTTGAATCAACCTAACCTTGCAAAAAACAAACTCCGTTCCCCAAAAAATAATAATACTTGCTTAGGAGCTATCTTGTCGCAAAATGCAAATTTGAATTTTCTTCAAAACTGACTTTATTGGTTTTGGGTTCGAATCGCACTCTTATATCCTTTGGATTGGTTGGATTTCGGCGCTACAAACTACAGCTATTGCGTTTGCTAAGTGACGAAGTATAAAACTAATGACTTTTGAACAACAATTATCGCCGCCCGATATGAAACAATTTTGGCCAAGGTCTAAGTCTAGACTCTAGACTACAGACGCGACTAGTAAATGCCCCTGTTCACCATTCACCGGCATTCATAGCACTTCAAATTAAAAAAATCACTTTATTCTAATTCTAAGTTAGAATTTCTGACGATTACTTGCTGCAAGTTTTGTTGTGTGCATAGATTTTTTAGTGAATGTGCATTTAACTGTTTGTTTGTCTAATAATGCCTAAAATTCGTCGTACCAAAAAAAAATCAAAACCGTCCACTCCGATGAACAAGACGTTACCGTTAAGAACAATAATGAAAGACCCGGTAACGATGAATGTCGACGACACCTGTTCCAGTGATGATGACGACGACGAAATCAGTACGTAAAACAATAAAATTTTAATTATGAATCTCCCAGTTACATATTTTCAACTGAAGTTTATATTGTTGTTTTTTAAATAATTTCAAAGCCTTCTGCGGCCAAGTTGATGTGGCAAAAGACACTGCTCGGAAACAGCCACCTGTAGCTGTGGTGCTAATTAAAAAACTGGCCTCGGCCTCGACAAGAAGTGTGCCCAGTTCCTCTTCCACATACTCTCCATCATCATCACAATCAACAACGACAACTGAACAATGCATGCCTGGTTCCTCCTCCTCGACCGTTATTGGGGCAACAAAAACTGGCGTAGAAGATAGGGAAAACAAACCTAGTTTCAAATCGGAGCTGCAATGGGAAGATGTAGAGCAGAAGCCGGGTTGTGGCAGTATGGGATTGGACTCAAAAGCCCTTGAATCTTGGGTTAAAAATGCCAAACAGTATGTGATTGAGTTGGAAAGGAGTAAGGTGGAACTTAAAAGGCGGTGGGATGTGGAGAAAAGCTTAAGACAACTGCAAGAGTAAGCCTGATCGTGATATCAATAATATTATAATAAACAGTCGTAATTAATTGACTTAATTTTTAATTAATCGATAAATTTTTTTTAATTGCAGATCGCATGTTCTAGGATTGGAAGCCCGAGTGAAGGAGCTCAAGTTGGAGTTGACTGAAAAGTAATTTTACTATTTGTTTTTTACATATTACCCTTCCTAATTATTACGTAATAATTAACCTATTATTTTTTTCAGGGACGTTGAGGTGGCTAGGATAAATAGCAAATTGCTTGCCATACACAAGCTAATTAATAATCTTCAAAGACAAGCAGAGGAGTTGGAATAATAATAATGATACCATTATTATTGGTTTATTACTATTTGTGTATTTTATAACTACTTGTTTTTATCACGTTGCGTCCTTATCCACAATAAATAAATCCAAACAATAGCAATACAACTTGAGCTCCTTTTGTTTCATACAATGACTCTGATTTCCATACAGATTCGTCCTGCTAATTGTCCCTGACACTTTCCAATAACCATCATTATCCTTTTCCACTGAAGACTCAAAGACCGCACCTCCCGGACTAGTTTGCAAGACTAGCTGATAAGCTTTCTCTGAACTGAACTTTGCACCTATTGCAAGCGCTTGTTTAATCCTTTCCAGTCCCAGAAATGCACATTCTGTTGACTTGGAAATCAGCACGTTAATAGAATAAACAATAAAATTAGCGGCTTGTCCAACTGATGGATGATTCACGTCCAAAACTTTTGTGTCATGGCATGTGCAGTAGTGCTCCTCCACTCCGGCCATTTCACAAGTACGAGATTTGGGAATAGGAACAAATTGGCTGATTCCTCTGGGCAGTGTCAACTTTTTCTGGGCTTCAATCAGTTCCCGTTCTCTGGTTACTAGTTTCCCAGAGTTAAGGGAATTCAGGTCAAGGAGATCACCAAAGTAGCCATTCACTTGAAACCATTGCAACAGTGCAAGTAACGACTCATCTCCCAAGTGTCCATAATTTAAGTAGTCGTGGGTTAGTGAGGTTGCCCAGATAAGTTGAAAATATCTCTTATCATGACCCATTGCATAAGCCATTTTTTTCATGTAGTCCAATAGCACATCGAAAGATAACCGGGGTCCCATGCAAAGTTTCGCGTTAAGCAGTTTATTTGTTCCGATTAATTTTTCTGCAGCTTCTCCAAACGGACGCAAATAATAGTCCGTTGGGATATTGACGAATCCCTTTTTCAGATAGTTAAAAATGCCCATCCACGTCGAGTCCTCGCCATAAGAAGTGCGGTAGCCTTGGGCCGCGTATTTCTTCCAAATGAAGGGACATTCGTCAAATGCGTTGTGCTTGCCACAATCTTCCATTTGAGAAAGGTTGAAAGATGTCAGGGCCGCACCCATGTTGGGATATGTGTTGTCTGTTAAA
Source organism: Zhuqinia jingwanae (assembly GCA_027744095.1). Lineage (NCBI taxonomy): Eukaryota > Metazoa > Arthropoda > Collembola > Entomobryomorpha > Paronellidae > Zhuqinia > Zhuqinia jingwanae. Next base: position 13,804 of record JAHZNC010000995.1, read on the forward strand.
TTTAAAGAAATTATTTTGTTAGTAGACCACAATCAGATGTTAACAGATTAATTAAATTAAAAAATAAATAAAATTAATCCACTACCACTCACCTCCCATCTTGTTAAAACCTTGCATTTCCACTGCCGACAAATTATTCATTATATACGAATAAGCACGGGGCATTACTCTTAAAAAATTCATGTGAGAAACTGCGTCGATTCCCAAGATAACCACATTAACTCTTTCATTTTCCAACAAAATTTTATCACTTTTATCTTCCTTTGACTTTATCAACTTGCTGTAAAAGTGAGCAACCCTTTCCTCGACCTTTGGTTTCAAATCCACCAATACATGCATGTCTACAAGTTTTGCTTGTGTTTCATCCTCTTCTTCTGAATCTGAAGAATTTGTCGGGGAGATGGTGGTGGTGGACCCCATATTGGTTTCGTTGCAAAATATGGCAAGAAACTCATGATCTTGACTAGCGTCAATTCTCGTTGAATTTTCCACAGAAATCGGGTAGCAATCAGCATTTTTACTTTGGAATAATTTATAAACAAAATTTGCTTAAAATATATATATATTTTTATAATAAAAATTTGTATAAAAAAATAATATGCCAATTAATTACATTACCTTAACCTAAACCCATTATCACTGTCATCCTTTTTCCTATGAATAGTCCGATAACAGCAGCTACCGTACCCAGCCGCTCTTATGCTCTCTGTCAACGGCACAATTGTCGAGTTTACATCTGATTTGAATATCAGAGGAAACTTTGCAGTGCAATTAACCGTCTTTGTGAACTTTAGCAAGTGCTTGATAGTCTTGTCATAAGGGTCGAGCCTGGGAATTGCACAAGCAATCTTTTCATCAGCGTCTGAGGACCCTGAGACATTTCCTATTGTTGTTGTAAGTTGGCCTTGCGAGGTTCCTGCAAGTTCAAAAAAAAATCCAACATTATAATAATAATACCACAAGCTGTTGCTCAATATTATTATACAATGTGCATACCTGGTAATCTCGTAATTAAGGGTACATGCGTTGTCATCGTTGTTGTTTTCAACGTGCTCACTCTTGGCGTTGATGATGCCACTGATTTGCTTGCTCCATTTTTTGGAGTTGATGACGCTATTAATGTCTCAAAATTAGTGGTGGTAGGGTTGTGCTCTTGGTAATAACTTGAACCACTGTAAATTGCAAACCACGAGTTTTTCTCTGGTAACAACACACTTAAAACTATGTACATAATTAACAGTAAAAAGATTAGAAAAAACAAAGGCTGAGATTTTGTTCGACGCTGTTTATCTGATGGGGACGATGATGATAAGTCTGGTATTGTGGTAGGATTTTTTATCGGATGATATGAAAATTTGTTATTGAAGAACATCCTTGTTGTGGAGTAAATGTATTTACGTTGTGGACAATTTAAAAATAAATAATACAAATTATCAATCAGTGTCACAGGCGGATTAAAAGAAAACTAATTGGAGCTCACATTACCCCATGCGCTTTACTTTTTTGTGAGTGCGTGGGCGTAACATGGGATCTCTTGTGTTGTAATAATGTCTATCCATTTTTAAGTAACTATATTTGTTATATTTTACTTTTGCAATTTTTTTGTGCAAAAATATAATTTATTTATAATAATAAGTTCTATGAATCCAAATTTTTAGGTTTGCATCTACAGAACTACTGAAATAGTTTATTACATTGAACAATGATCACTTCAGTTTAGACAATGAAAATGGTTCATGTTAAAATAATTTCTCTGCTAGCATTGTGGCTTTGTCTTCTGGATAAAAAAAGAACCAGAATATTACCTAATTCTGTATTTCATACATTCTTCTCATGAACATGCAAATTGTTTTAAATTTATAATTTCATTGTCATAAAAAAAAAATTTTAGCTGTATTTTACTTTACTGTTCCATTAATTAGCATTCATGTATATTTTTTCGCTTCACGAAAATCCAAACCACAAAAAGCTCAAATATTAGGATATTTTTTTGGCTGCTTTGTAATATTATTATAAAGTTATTATGATTGGTATATGTGTATAGATGTGTAGTAGGTAATGGTAAATTGTATTTCCCATGCGTCATTGAACTACCTGTCCAACTTCAATCTTATTATACTTTTGTATGTATACCTATATGCATGAATGGAAGATTAAGAAATTTTCAGGGATACAAAAAAACGCCTTTAAAGCAACAGCAGCAGCAGCAGAGTAAAGATTATAATGCCCATTCACCAAACTGCTACCTTGTGTATTTACACTGATTGCAAATTTAAATAAATATTATAAATAGCTCACATCATTATTATGATTTTTGCTTCGCAGACTAACAACTTCAACTAGTCAGGAAGTCTTATTTACACATCACTTATACATCATAACTATATGAATTTGCACATATTTTTCGCTTTTAGTTTAAAAGGTAGGTAAAAATTGTCCCGACTTTTCTCGTCCATTTAATTTTTTGTCTGCTGATTTTGTTGGTGTTGTTGCAATATGTTGTATGACTTATTAATAAGCGGCAGGTCACACCGTGGATATTGCAAAAAAGTGAGTTCAAAAAACGTGTATAGTATTCCGGTAGTGCAAACTACGTTGCACACGCTGTAGCAAATAGCGTTTAGCTATTGTAATGAGATTGGACTGATCTTACTCTTTTCGAGGTTCTCAGAGCAATGAGTTGCTCTCTGATTTA
>JAHZNC010000996.1:0-13529 GCA_027744095.1 Zhuqinia jingwanae
TAAATTGCGTAAAAAGGTCGGTTACATCATAAAAGCCCTTGATCACAATCAGGAATCTAATTACACCAGAGAAGTTCTTTGTCAGACCTGTTGAATATAAAATATTATTACACTTAAGAACTTCTTTATTTAAAAAAATAGTTTTATATGAGATTAGTTTGTGCATAAGAATAAGTAACATGATTCAAGGAATAATTCACTTCTTTTTTGATTGCATGCTCAAAGCATGTAATAATAAATGTGTAAATAATTTGGATGAGTACAACCAACAAATTAAATAATGTGCATACCTACATGCATGTGTACACATGCTCTGTGCACATATTCAACACTGTGATGGGATATGATGATGTTGATGATGTTGATGATGATAATTATTAATTCTTATCTTCTGACTTGACAAGCATTTTTGCTCGTATCGGCAGCCACTTTGGTTGTGTATCATTGCTCATGACTGTATATTTTATACAAAAGTCTAAAATGCTTTAATTTTTCACTTGACATGACACCAAAGAAGCCAAATAATAATACTTTGTTGCTTTCTTGTAAAAGTGGTTAAGTGCGGGCACACACACATACAGAGTCAAACATAACAAATGAGACTTTGACATTTGACGGCCAGTGGCAGCATTTTGTTGCTGACATTATACACAACTTGAAGTGCTAGAAGATTGGGAGGACGCTTTTGTAAAAAAAAAAGTCAAAAGCTTGAGAGAGCCCTCTCTCTCTCTCTCTTTGCTTGTGTTGTGTTGTGAGTGAGAAGAGACCTCCCAGTGGGAAACACAACAGTGCATCAGAAAAGAACATGAAAAATTATAAAAAAAGGACAATGGTCGTGTATTGTATAATATATTGTATCGTAAAACAGAAAATCACATGGAAAATGTGATTTTACAAACTGAGCATGTACGTCGTTGATGACTAGAAATTGATTTCAGCAATTATTCTTTCCAACTCATGTCAGCCTGGTTGCCGGTAAGCATTGTAAATAATCTTTAAACTCAAACATTTGTACACACAGTGCCGTTTACGTAACGTGTATAAAATTCATTACTCATCTCGTCGTCATAATAAATTAATGTGATAAATTCTCATCATGTTTAACCTATTAAAAGTTCTTTATCGCTTGATTGATTTTTTTTTCATTTGTAGGTATTTTTGTTAATTAGTCAACTAAAAAAATGAGCTTACCTTCATTAAATCGACCGTACACTACATTAGAAAGGTACAATTGTAGTCCTGTTGTGATTGCATGACAGGTAACCGCACAAACGGTAATCAGCCATCCCCATCCTCCCTCAGGATAATAATGTTGCTGTAACGTTCTCCACTCTGATTTTTTCTTAGAGTCCCGGGCATCCTTTGAAATATATACAGAGGAAATTTATTAATGCCATATTCCATATGCCGCCTGATCTTGTATGATCGAAATAATTAGGCGTATTCGTTGTGTTCTCAATTATTATTGATTTTTTGGGGCTACCTGTCCACTTGAATTACTTCCTTCACGAGTTCTATTAGATCCCAGCTTGTCATTTGTAAGTACCGTGTTATTGGTATTGTCAGATCGAATACTAGAATTCCTCGTCCCTACTCTCACATCAGAGTCTTCTGAGCTTTCTCGAATGTCCGCTAAAGGAGGCTTTCCATGAAGCGGTAGTGCTGGTGGTGGTAGTGGGGATTGATGTAACGGAAAACTCTGTTGATTCGGTGGTATACTTTCAAAGTAATTTGGATCATGGAGATTATGATTATGATGATGCAACATCATCCCAACTGGATGGGACGGTGGGTGTGTCTGTTGTGGTGACATGTACACCACAGGCAGGGATTTTGATCTCCAGTACTTTGCCATAATCTGAAGATTTTCATAGTCCTCAGGAGTATGGGTTACCAACTGAATACTTTCTTCTTGCTCCATATTTTTTTATTGACACGGCAGCAGCCGGCATAGATTTATAATAATAATAAGCACACAGAAGAGAAAAAAATTTACTGTATCAATACCATCAATATAATCATTGCGGCATTTATTTGTTGTTATTGTTGTGCAGTAAAAAATATAACGAGTCTATTGTCAATTGTTTAAAGTTTCATGGATGAAACTCACAACCAGTAGAAAATTATTGAATAAGCACTCAAACAGCAGAGTAAAAGGCCACCTTGCTTGCTAAAATGACAACAAGAAGAGCAAGATCATGGAATACATATTTTTTTGTAAACCAATGATACTGAGATGACGATGTTGATTCTCTCTCTCTCTCTCTTCATCCGATTTATCTCTTTTAATCTCTAAACGATTTTTTGTCTTACAGCTTCTTTGACTGACAGTCCAACAGCAGAAAGGAAAAGAACCAGATCTGTCCTTCGATATTTTATATTCTCTTCAACAAAAAAAATAAAACCAAACCACTACTACTACTACTACTACCACCAAACTATCATCACAATCACACACGCAATTTTTTATAAAAAATATATATTCCTACCGCATACAACAAAATCTCATATAATATATTTATTTAACATGAATGATTTTTTTTTTCACTTCTCGTTTACTCTTTTTTTTGTTTTACAAGAGAGTCATGCAAATTACCCCTTTATGAATAAGTACATATTACTAGGACGAGCTCTAGCTGCATTCCAGAAAATCTTCTTTCACTTCACTTGATAATAAAGTTACAACAACACACACCACACACACAAACAACGGCACATAGCACTATAAAAACTCCGGTTCTTCTCTCTCTTGCTATCTATCTCACATAAATTGCTTCGATGAGATATCACACAGGCAGTCAACAACACACACAAAAAAGCACCACAGTTTTCAACACACGTCAAACAAATGAGGAACAAAGGGTGAATAATGCTGAAAGATCTGACTCTGGCTATTTATCATAATGAAATGAAGATGAAGGGTTTTGGGAATCTAATAATCGTAGTGCTAGCACAAAAAAACCATCTCTATACTTTTAAACACAAAAGTCATACTTATACTATCGTCAATCACATCTTATGTAGTACTTTGTTAGGAAAAAAAGTACATTTACAATCACACAATCACAAACAGTAAAAATGTAAAAAAATAAAAAAAAATAAAAAATCATCAACACGAGCAACTCACACTGGCACTAAGGAAGTTAACTTTTGTATATGTGTGGTTGTTGGTGGCTCTAGTTCTTCTGTATGGAGATCAATACAATATATTATTATTATTATTATTACTCTCTTGTGTTTCGTGTTTGCTGTAGTGATGATTTGTATTAATAATGCTAATAATGTGATTAAATCAGAACGCAACGACAATACAAATACCTATACACGAGATGAGCTTGTGCATGAATGTATGTGGTCCTCCTATATAGTCCCATCCACATAATAAATGCGTTTTATAGATAGCTAAAAAAGAACAATCATGTTTAGTGTCTCCACTGGTGTGATTTCTTCTTCTGTTCCACTTGTTTAACAAACAACAGGACTACAATAAGCCTAGTAATTGGAAAGAAAGCAAACTAATAATAATAATAAATGTTCTACAGGCTTTCATGTCTACATCATCATTATCAGTGTAATATCATCAGCAAAAAAAATGTGTGGTTTGTTGTGTACAGCACAAATAATGGAGGAGAAGACACAGCAGCAGCAGCAGACAGTCGTGTGCGTCTTTCATTTTTGTACATTCACAGTTAACATAAAAAATAACATATATAGCTCTCTTCATCATCATGTTTTTCTTGTCCTCATCATCGCCATCATCATGATCATCATCACATTATCACAATCATCAGTCGCACAGAGTCCCTACTGTACGGATTATACCTACATGATGGCAGTATATATAGTAGGCAGTGGTGATGGTGGTGGTACATGCAGACAGCAAGTCAAGTGGAAGGTTTCATGTGGGAAGATGTTTGTCTCTTTCTTCAGTTTCTCCTTTTTTCTATATCGCTAGTGTGGTAATAATGTTGTGTACATTTCTTCTTCCTAGAAATGATTAAATTGTATTGCTCCAATCTTCATGTCAATCTCCACCTATCCGACGATACCGACATGCTAAGATGATGATGACGACGATGCGATGATATCTTGGTAAATGTTGTAAAAAATGCAATCACAGAAGAGACTCTCTCAATAAAATTCAGTATTACGTATTTCGTATGGTACTTGGACACAAAAAATGTTACAGAGTTTTTTTTGCTTAGGTTGAAGAGAAAAAAATATATATTCAATTATGGCAAAGGAACAAGATTTTCTCCGTTGATTGATTGAGTTGCTTGTTTCCGTCTTGGGAAATCATCTTGTGGCCAACCAAGTTCCAGTCATCTTCAAAAAACAACTTTGTGCTCCAACGCCCTAAAAAAAGAAAATATGGAAATATCACAAATCAAATGTCCATCAACAATTGACAATTATTTAAATAAATACAAATCTGAATTGTACACTGCTCAGGGTTTTGAAAAGTGTTAAAGATTACATTTGCAAATCAAAATTACAATAAAACAATCAATTTGAACAAGTGTTAGTGTTGCAAACATTAAGAAATATAATTGTTGTAATACCACCAGTAGAGAAGCTCATGTATTTTTAATGGATAAGTCCGTAAATAATCCTTCTCTTTCTCTCTCTCTCTCTCTCTCTCTCTCTCTCTCTCTCTTTCTTTATATTTTAAAAAGAATTATGCATGCGCATCATTACGTTTCATTCATAATAATAATAATAGCTAAAAGTATGCGGACGGACGGGGAGTCGACTTAGAGAGAGAAAAGACCAACCGCGATGAATGATAAAGTGCTATAGAAAAGAGCAACTCAAACAAATCGCAATTATAGCAAGTCAACAGTTATTATTAAGCATAAGCCAACTTAATTCACATTTTAGCACACACGCGGGGAGTGGAGAGAGAGATTCTATTTACTTTTTTAAATACCTATATAAATATATGTACGTGCTTTTGTATGTATGTTGGTATATCATCATATAAATAAGTCAATTACTTGGATTAAAAGCATATTCTTCTGCTGATTTAATAGTGCAGTCCAATGATGAATCACGTACGTATATCATTCATTTTTGAATTTACTCTTTAAAATAGTCACGCCACACAAGAAACAAATAAGGTACCTATTCATAATAATATTCACAAACAACAAATGGGAGTCATAACATAAGCATTATTTATTAAAACTATTTGTTAATGTATACAATATATAGACTTTTGCAGCCTACAAAATACAATGCATGATTTGGCAAAATTGACGATTTTTAACAAGAACTTGGAAGACAAAAAAGTAAGTTCTACATTCTATGTAATCACAAATTATTACTGTGATTAAATTGTTAACACTAAAATTAGTGCAACAGGTACATCATGCATACTGAGATAATATGTGAGAATTTTATTTTATCTCGGGAGCGAGAGAGGTTGTATATTATGTAATAATAATATTGTTGTTCTAACTAATCGGTGTGATGATATTTTGCATGAAGACTTTAAATATATTATACTTATATTTTTTTTTGAAAGTTGTGTTTTGAGGCTTTGGTTAAAAGTATAGCTTACAAAATGCATAAAGTTTTATTTTTTGTTAGTCGCGAAATAATAAGACCCATGGGCTTCTCAGCAGTTTAATTACATGCCAATTAGCCGCGTTCAACATAGTGATGCTGTATTGTTTTGTTTTCCTTGAACATCAATTCATTATTTTTTCTAGAGGTCCTAAGGTCTTGTGTAGTGTAAATGAACTGGATGGGATTCTACGAAAAAGAAGAAGAAGTAAAAATACTACATAAAGATATACATACTCTTTTCTCTTTTGACCAACTCCTTCCCCCGAAAACAATAAAAATGATTATATATATACCGTATTCTTAGCTGATTGTTTGTTGTAGCAAACAATGCTTCTTATCATCATCAGTCATTTTTCTTCAAACACACCTTCAAACTGATAATACGGCGTGTCAGGTGCCACGTTATGACATATACATAGCATCCTATTATTGATAGTGGCTTATTAAGAGTACACGTCTACCTCTCTACATGTTGGTGTCATTTTCATTGTATTATTTTTGGTGGTGAAGATGTAGTGTCAGTTTTGTATTCACAGCATTTTGTATTGAATCGAAATGTGGACTTTAAAAAAAATCAAGATAGCAAAATAAGAAAGGTTTATTGTCAATTGTGACAAAATCCATGTTTTGCAGCGACATTTGATGTCTCCTGAGAATTATACAGCTAATTTAAGAATCCGGAATATTTTCAAGTACTACACATTTCTAGTAATATACATACATACGTGTAGCCTAAAAATGTGTCTTATATACACCGGAATTCATGGAGTGATTGAGTGAATGACGGACAGGTAGAATAACCTCAATTTACACTTGTCTATCCAAAGAGAAACGTTGAAACTGAGTAATGATTATGGGCGTGTGGATCCCAAACTCAATTAGTGTATGTCCAAAAAAAATACCAGCTAAAGCTTTTAGTACGTCTAGAAAAATACCTTGCAAATATAATGTAAATTATGTAAACTAATTTTAAACTTCATGTTGAGAATGTAAGACAATCATAAGAAGTAAATTGTAAAAAATATATACATAATTTACCGGGATCATGGCTCACATCAACACATTTTTTGTAGAAAGTGTTGAATCAACTTATAGAGTTCACACCAACCAACATAATCTACCAACATATTCTGGAAATATCTTATATCATCATCTCTCAATTAATTTTTGTTATCTTTGAACTTTCATACATTGATGAAAAGTATGATTTTTTGCCTGTTAGCTGTCATGAGTTTAATTATCTTTAGCTTTATCTTTCCACTATATATATTTATGTATGTATATATTTATGTATGTAGGTATGCACTTATGTGAACCTAAAAACCATATTCTATAATAAGCCTATATATCATGAATGAATCATGACTAACTTTAAAAATATATACCTACATATTTCGCTTTTGTTTTGTTTGCTTTATTTCATCATGATTGCACTGCTTTCCTTCCACGTTGCACTATAACTGCATAATAAAGCTGCAACTCAACAAAGTGTAAACACTTTACGTGCTGCACTATACCTACATACATATACCTACAACAGCACATGATGATGTAGTATTTCTGAGTACACGCTCTATTCTGTCAAAGAGTTGATTTTTTTGACGTTGGCCAGATACTCATCATCATTTTTTTTCTTCTTCTCTTACTGACTTTCGCAATTTTTCATTAACAGGAACATTCTCATTGTGCACTTGGCAGAGAATATTTGGAGAAGACATTTATGAAGAGCCCTCGAAGCAGAATGAAATGAGAGGAGGAACTTTTTGTCTTTTACAAATCAAATATTGTATTGATCGACCTGTTGAGTTGAGAGGGTTGAGATGATGATGATGATGATGATGATGACGTGAAGTGCACGGATTCTCTCCAATCCAAAACAAATTACAATGGCTACATAATGATGTGCAAGTAAACTGGGGCTACATGTATACGTCAACGACAATGGTGATAGTAGACCACATCATCAAATCTCATCATCGTCATCATCAACATACAAACAAAATGTACAATACTTTTATTATTAAGAATCAGAATATGTGCTATTGGTTGTATTAAATGAATGCGCGGTTGAAAGTTTGAGTTTCAATCTTATTATTTTTCTCAAGATAACAACTTGTAATTCCAACACGTTTATATGCTGACTATATATTATGCTTTTGTGCCTCAAGAGAACAATCACAAGATGAGGAGGAGGAGGACTCTTCACAACAACAAAAAAAACTTTTTTTCATTTACTCAAAACGGTCACTTCATTTACCATCAATTTACCACAAGTCATTTCAGTCCTGTCACTTTTCCCGACATAATATCATACTATTAAGGATAGGTTCATAAAGAAGTGAACTGGCAGAGCAGCAGTTTAGCACTTTAGCACCCACAAGCAATAATATTATACCATCTCATCTCATTTTATAGAATTGTTGATGGTTTGTTGAATCAGGGATCATTGTGAGACTTTTTTACGCATACATAATTTTTATAATACCTATTCACCACAACACAACCAAAAAGTTCACTTCTCTCAATGAGCTTCATCATGACCACAAAACGCAAGCAGCAGAGTGAAAGACTTTGTTGAACCTCTGAAGAAAGATGATGGATTTGAGAGGCACAGGGAAAATGATAAAGACCACAGGTAGTAATGACCCTATCAACTTCACTGGTGATGGGTATGACATACGTAAAATGTAAATTTTTTTTTAAAATGTGTTTACTGTTTACCAAATAAACAGTTTGGTACAATGCTAAGTTTATCATCACAAGTAGACATACAACCAACAGCTAGAAGCTTTAGAGTTCCGATGAAATATTTAATTTTTAATTTTATCAGTTTAATGTTACTGTAATGAATAATAAATGCATAATTACCGTCTAACGTAATCCATTTAAAAATTGGACTACTGATTTGAATTTTTGATTGAGTAAAACAATTATTTTTTATATGTAAACTTTAACTTTGATGGATTTTCAATTTTATGGGAGATTTTTTTGTTCCTCCTTCACTTCACTTTACAACTACTTGCTTTTCAACTCTACACCCCAAAACACACAAACACACAAGAAAAAATGCAGATGACAGCTAAAAAAAGCTCATAGTTCTTTCTCCCATGGTTTCTCAAAAGATGAACCAAGTCAAAATACTTATGATGATGGCTTGCTGCGTGTTTACTTTGTCTCAATGCCTACCACACCAGGACACACAGTCACCGTCAAAGTAGAATCAAACAAACCCAACAGAGCAGTAGCAGCAGTAGTCACAAAAGAGAATATTCTACGGCTGCTATATATGTACCTAGTGGATTGGGGAGGTAGACCCAGTCTTGCAAATTTTCACCTTGCTCTCTCATCAGTCGCAGCCTAATATTAAAATTTTAGAAGAAGAATGGGTCTGATTATTACATATTAATATTTTTGCCCCTGGTTATGTATTGTTGATTTTCATTGTTAATTCATCTGCCTTCTTATTATTTGCTACCTACTTAATCCTACTAATCCGTGTGACGTATTTTAAAAACGCACCTTCCAGTGCCTCTTTTTATATCTCTCTGTCTTTCTTTCTCTGCTTTGTATACTCTTCAATCCAACACTACCTACCGATTGCCTTCTTATTACGAGCCCGTTTTGTCAGTAGCTGAGAGGTTAATTATACCTCATCATCAACTGCACCACTGATTACTGACGAACGGGTGATTGGACGGAGGGATAATGAAAATGTATGATTTTTTTCTTCTCTTCTAACTTTTAGCACTGCACTATATAATGTTCCTTTAATTCTCACTCCACATCACCACAGCCATACCATTGTACCCCACAAGCCCCAACTAAGTATGTATATTATTGATACTGATACCGATCTGTTCAAAGATTCAAACTTTTTTATATATACATACATCCCTTTCTTCTTTTGCATGTTGCATGAATCAAACATTTCACAGACACGACAAAAGAATTTTTTCGGCCTGAAGGGAATCCTATTAATTTGCAATATACTCGTACACCGCACCACTATCATCATCATCATGATCACATCACCGTCCCAATCTTAACCTTCTTCTTTCATCCACACATTTTAAAAACGTATCATATTATTATATCTACATTAATATAAAAATATATTGCTGATTTTTTAATATTATTCATTTCGAGCTATATAGCTGCTGTTGCGGTTGGTGCAAGTTCTGTACCGTGTCATGATGGTGTACACGAAGAAGAAGAAGATGATGATGAATAAATACTTGCAATTTTTCATAATATTCCTTTTGACTGTTAAAAACGATGAGCCTGATATTATTATGAGCCGTGTACTTGGGTATTTTTTGTTATATAATATACAAAACATACATGCATGCAAAAAAGAATATCACGTCGCAAGAAAAATTCACGATCACTTGAAACAACACAGTCGCCCAGTCGGTAGCAGCTTCTGTATATCAAAAACAATTGTTTACGGTTTTATTTATTATAACCACTGTAAAAGTAATGTTCGCATATTAAACATAAACACGCACGAGAAGAGCCAGTGAAAAGCCAGTGACGAATGGATCATCCTTGTTGAATGTATAAACTCTGTGTAGCGTTCTTGATGATAATGATGATGGAATGGAATACATTCTGCAATGCACACACAATTATTTGCATTTTGTGTTTTAATGTGAGAGAAGATGGGATTGTATATATACAGAGATGATGATATGGAAGTGGAGAGAAAAATGAGCCAACTATGTACGATTAACAATAACAACAACTACAACTACTATTACCAAGTTTATCCTTTGCAGACCAGCAGCATATTATATGCATATAAAATGATGCATAATAAGGGTCCTCACCTCACTCATTCATTCATTCTTCATTCCATGCATAAGTAATCACAAATCACAATAAAAAGCGAAAAAAAACCCTATAAAGATGTGAAAGAGATAGAGATGAATCAGTGGTCAGAGTCAAATATGAATAGTAGCAGCAGCAGCAGCAGCAGTAGTGGCAGGGCAGCAGCAGCATCAGGAGCAGCAGCTTGTCTATTTCTTCTTCTTGACCGTTTGTTTTTGTGCGTGTGTAAGTGTATGCACAAGAAACGTTTAAGTATAGGTATTATCGACGAAGGAATGAAAATAAATAATTTTATGTCCGTATTTTATCTTTCTCGCTTAAGTAATACTTTTCAAAAGTAGTAGTGGTGGTGGTGAGTGATGCAGTAAAAAGGTAAACAGTGTTGTCTGTGCCTGCTTCTACACAAGAATTATTACAACGAGACTTCTTCTTTCTCCTTATATCTCCTTCTCTGTATAATGTAGAGGTAAATATTTCTCTCTCTCTCTTTTTATGAGTAGCAACAAATTTCAGACCGTTCCATCTTCACTCAGTATTTTTTTGCTGGTAGTAGTATAGTTTTGTAGTAGCACTAGCACCACCATCACTTGTCTTTAAAGATGATGATATGATGATGAGTATCCTCATCATCGTCGTAAAAGTTATTGTCTTTGATAATATTTTTTGAATGCTTGCACAACTCGCTAACTGGGTTCGGTGATGATAGTAGAGAAAAATTCTGGCAAATGTAAACAGAAGGAATGGCTGTTGCGTACTAAAAGCTAGTAGCCGAGATTTTTCTTCATCTTGAAAGTTTTCTTTGATTTGCACTGCTCGTAAATAACAATAATTATTAGTGTTTTTTTCTACGCCCTGTTTTTTTTCTCTCTTCATTTTTTTTCTACTTCTGTCGAGATATTTTGTGTGATTTTATGGATATTTTCTTTTATATTCAGCTCAGCAGACAGAGTGTCTAGTCTCAATAAAGCATTCACATAATCCAAAAGTCTATATGATCATCATGTTTTTTTTTTTCAGAAAAGGAGTCATACAAAAAGGAAGATTGGCTTGAATTATGAAGTTATATTTTGGTTTGTTTGGGAGAATTGTTGTGATGTGATTTTATTACGATAAACATCACAACATGCTTATTGTGTTTTTGTTACAGTATTGTTATACCAGTCACTCATAATGTACACATACAATAATATACTTTCTTGTTTTTGAAGGGAATAAAAAGTTTTGTTGAGTATATAACCCACACTTGTCAGAGGTTTTAAGGAGCAGTTTTTTTACAACCAATGTTTACTACATAAATGAGATGATTTTTGCTATAGTTTTTTTGTTAAGTGCACTGCAACAATGACATTAAGCAGTAAATATGTACATATACCTATGTATGTTGTTGTCAACAGTTGTACAGATGTAGCTGAAAGCAAAAAAATGAATAGAATATTTTACATTTAATAAATTAATATGTCACGTTGTAATAGACACTTATATTCAATTATAATTAATGGTTCTCAAAAAAATTCTTCTACCAATTAGCAAAATCACACGCTCAAGAACAATGCAGTGATATTTCATTTTCTAAGCTGAGTGGGTATATAAATTTGCACAAATTTATGGTGCAATTTGTTTTGCGACTTGCAATGGGGCATTTTGAGAATCTGCGTGGTCTTTGTTTGGTTTACCTAAACATCGTTGTAATTACATTGTAAATACATTAAATTTGACGTATGCTTAGCTATGATAGGAATATGCTAACAATAGTCCTGCCCTAGGGTAAAATTGTTAATGTACTCACAAAATATAGTTCAGCAGATATGATATTATTTCCCTTTGCATTACTGTAAACATGTTGACAATACTCTACGCCGGTAAACTATTTCACCCTGAAATAATTATCCCACGAGTTCACTGATGCAAAATTATACAATATGTCAGTCTGTCAATTGAACATGAAACTTACAAAATTCTATATGCCCAATACGCAATTTAACCGGGAAGAGGAATATTTACAGACAAACAGACAAGTTTAATGCTTATATAGCAAGCGCGCGACTCTGCAACAATGATAATGATAGGTTGTTGTAACAGAACAAAACAGTGTCTCCTATGATGTGTCGGTCATCGGTGTCTGAAGCAGACTTACTCCTGTAGGGAAACATGCGGTGTAACTATAGCGGAACCATAAAATAATAATAAATACAACGTACGCCAACAATAATATATTATTGTTCAGAATTTCCAATATCAAATAAATGATAGAGGATAACACTGGGAGCACAGTCAGCGGCAGTGCAGCAACAACGGTGAAAATGAATGGAACTTTAAAAGTTCAGTTAGCACTCTATATTCACAACCTGTCACCATTACTGCTAGCATACTGACCTTTTTTTATTAACAATAAAAATATTTTTGGATGTTTTGCATATATAACATGTGAACTTCATTAGCCTAGAATACCTCCGCATTAACATAACCTAATAATAAACAATAACAATGTCATACGGAAGGATTGCCTTTCTTTAAAATTAAACAACAACTGAAAATTTTGAGCAAGAAGATATAAACTAAATTCTGCGCAGGTTTTACCATTCAAACAGTCTTTAAATCGAGGTGTATGTCAAGTTTTGACAAATTTGGTTAATGTAATGTTATTAATGGGAAGTGGGAGGGATAAAAAAGCTCGAACAACGGAAGTAAGGCCGGATGGTGTGGACTAAAATGTTAAATTTTTATAATAGACACAAACTAGTGGTTCTTAATAAAGGCCTCAGACTGAATCCTTGCTTGTGAGACATTGATGATCATAAGCAAAAAAAATTATTACTATACAACATAACATCAAAAATGTGTTTATATGCTCTCAAGACAATAAACAGAGAAAAGAACAAGATGACATTTTGAGAAATATAATTTAATGTTGCTCGGTCAGGTTATAAAGTCGAAGGGAAAATCTTGGACGGGTTTATTACTACTTTAATGATGTTTTTCCCATAAAATTTAGAAACTTGTTGTTTTTTTCTGTACATATTGCAGTATATATTTAAATATGTATATATCTACATGTTGAAATACATTTCATTTTTACACACATCAGATGAGATCCAATCCAAGTGCATCGTAGACACACACACACACAC
>JAHZNC010000997.1:0-17597 GCA_027744095.1 Zhuqinia jingwanae
TTAAATTTATTTTATAATATTAAATTCAACAACCATTTACTTTCCTTTCGTTATCGGTATACCCTATGACAAATTTTATTTTTTATGATTTAAATTGCTTGTACCCTTTACTTATCTAATATATGACGCAATGTTGGATGCAATATTTTTATCTCTCTTTTTTATACCCAAATATAAAAAAAGTGCAATAGGGTCGGTAATCCCTATATTTATTGCCCGGAGAGGTGACAAAAACATGTGACATAATCATCCATATCATCACGGCGCATACACCGTCTTCCTTTTATTATTATATTTCCATTTGAATATATTTCAATCTTTATTATTTTACATACTTTGAAAGGTCTAAAAAGGCAAGTAAGGGGATGCATTGTGAAGCATGCTCTGCAATAGACAGGAAAACTTGATAATATCTTATCACAATATCAACATTTGTGTTTTAGTAGTTTGTACATGACATACCTATAAGCACTGTATTTATATGAAAAGAAAAGTATACAAAAAAATGTTGCATGATGACACTACATAAAAAAGGGTTTTATAGGTGGAGAGATGCACGCTAAATATTATTATTATTATTAAGGAATCAATATTGGATGAAAGACAACAAGGACATTGGTACACAAAACGACTAATACAATTTTACTTTTATGGCCGGAGAAGAGAAAAAAAAAATGTTGTGGAAAATATTATGATGATGAGGACAATGATAATAATGATATTTGGTATTATGTTTCACTCCCATTTTCTTTTCTAGAGTCGAGATATGGGAGAGAAGAGAAAAAAAAATGTTGTGGAAAATATTATGATGATGAGGACAATGATAATAATGATATTTGGTATTATGTTTCACTCCCATTTTCTTTTCTAGAGTCGAGATATGGGATGTGTCACCCATTTCCTTAATTGACGACGGCGCTGCATAAACATATATACTAACACACATATGAAATGACTTTTCCTTTTTCAGGCAGCATAACAGCAGCAGGCTGTTATGTAGTAAAAGGTAGAGACAATGAAAGAAAAAGAAGATACATGACTCTGATAATAACTTTTTTTCTATCAGTCATCTTACCACCATCACATAAAAAAAGGTTTTTTTCTTCTTGTACAGTGTAAGGAAGAAGCAGGAACATAAAAGTTGTGAATTGTACTATAAAAAATGGAAAGATCGCTGTCACTGCACTGAAAAAGAAGTTGGCATTTTATTTTGTAATGTGTTTGTGTACAATTCACATTCATTCATTTTTTTTACTCTGGTGGATAAAGGAAAGGTGGTGGATAAGGAAAGACAACAAAAACTTTTTTGCGGCTGCTTTTTATGTTGGTGTGTAAAATGCAGAAAGACATGCTGCTTACACTTGTGTAGAGATAAATAGTGTGCATGTCATGTACTCTTATTATTTTAGTGAGATGCATAATAGGTAACATATACACGGTACACAACACACACACACAATACAGATCTGTATACCTATAATATCCGCATCATCATTTATCTCCTCTGTGAATCAAACTGATAAAATATGTGTGAAAAAAAGAATGCCGACGAAGAAAAGAGCTCATCCACCACCAACGCCAAATATCCGCAATATCATCATTTATCTCCTCTGTGAATCAAACTGATAAAATATGTGTGAAAAAAAGAATGCCGACGAAGAAAAGAGCTCATCCACCACCAACGCCTTTTATTTGAGAATAGATATAAAAAAACCTGGCTGCTTGAGAAAATGTGATGCGATCCGGAGATGATTTTTTTTCTTGTGTGCGTGTGTGTGTTGACTGCTTCGTCACCCTCTTTTTCTTCAGGCGTTTCTTCGTCATTACTCATTTCATGGGTCGTTAGACTTGGAAAAGGCTTCCGAAAACACTTGCACTGAATACTTACGTACCTACATGCGTACATTAAGAAGTAGTGTGTGTGTAGTCGTAAATGGAATGAGAGGAGTGATGGATGGATCTAAATGTGAACAACAGCTATATATATTTTATGTGATGGCAAATAAGTGGTAAAAGTAGCTGTATTTTAGCACTCTGACTCTAGCTGCTGTTTCCTTTAAAAAAAACTACTTCCAGAGGTGACATCTAATATTGCAATGATTATTTATTTGTGGTTTCCTTTTCTAATTAAAATGAACAAAATTATTTTGGTTTGGATTTGTGAAGTAATACCACTGGAGTTAAAGCTGAATCGTATCAACTTGGATTGCACGTCTTAAAAGTTTGCAAATACAATCCAAATGCTGAAATAAATTATCATTTTATTTTCACACAAATATAAAATATTTCATGTTTTTCACAAAGTTCTTATGTATTCTAAAAGGATAAACCCCAGTTCCATGTGTACATTTTTCAGTTTTTCAATGATTGCATTTTTCAAATGTTTTGTTGGTCGTGACAGGTACAATGACAACGTCTTGGTGGGTCTTCCTCCGTTGTTACTTTATAATAAAACTGAGTGGATAACTATATATATTTCGTGTGTAGCATGGCCCTCCCAAAAAATATAAGCCTGTCATGCTGCTGCTTGTAGTACTGTTTTTACAATGACATTGTTGTTGCTGTTTTAACGTAAACAATGTACCCTTCAAGACGACGTTCACTCTGAACACTTTAAAATACCTACACTGTTTTTTTGTTTACATTTTCAGGTACAAAGCGTCTTTAAATTTAAAAGTAACAAAATTCTTATCCACTGCTAAACGTAATGCATATATATTACACTGCCCATCTTGTTTTATATGTGATGGGGTCACAGAAAAAAATGAGGATGATAAGGAGAAAATGTGTAATTTGAAGTAGTATCATAAAGTGACTCAGATTGGTCATTGTTGTACAGTTGTTGTATTATTGGTTGTAATAGAACAAAAATTCCATAATAATAAATACCGATATGGTATGTACTCCACATACATGCATGCACCATGCGTCCAACTAAACAGAGAGATCTCTATACACCATCAAACGCTTACCTTTTAAGGAATAAAACATTTGTAATGAATTCTCCCCTGTGATATCCACTGACTTTAGTTTGTAAAGCGGAGAATTATTATGGCAGCACATATCTCTCTCTCAGCCTTGTTTGTTTTATAGTTCATCATCATCCTACATGAAAATCTCTACATATTCCAAGCTTCACCATTTTTTTTTTGCTATCGTGCCAAGCCAAAATATACTTCTACAACGCCGGCTTTTACTACACACAAGCCCATACATAAAAAATATATTCAGCTCTTTGTACATACTTTGTATTAAAAAAAATTCTCAACTTTTGATGTGATGTAGTGAATGTGAAAGATGTAGAGCTTCCAACATATAGATAGACCCACATCAGATCTCCATTCTTTTTTTTTTTAAATTGCCGAATAAATTGAAACTTTTTACATTATAGCACTTTCCAATTCAAAACACTGGCAGATCATAAATTTTCTACAAATCTGCATTGAATACGCAAAACGGTGGTGGTGGTGGTGGTGGTGGTGGTAATATAGTGGCAAAGGAGAAAAAAATGTGTATTTTTCTCTCATGCTTTTTTTTATACTACAACTTTTGTATGAATATCATCATAAGCTATCAATGTACATGGGAAAAAAGCCAAAGATAGATAGATGCATACACACACACACACACATAACCGTAGTGAATCCTCTGGAGAGCATTTCTCACCAGCATTCACCGCCAACAAAGAAGAGAAAGTTCAATGGGCTGAAGAGGAGTATAGAATAGTATCTATACCTACGCCACCACACACAGTCTGTATATTATTGGAAACTATAATATTTTACATTTTATGACGAGCAGTGGGAGATTTGATCTTTTTTTCTTTTTTTCCGTGTGTGTATTCTTTTGCTAATACAGCTACAGCAGTAGTAGTATTGGCAGTAAAAATAAGCAGGAAACATTCAAAAGTGCATGAAATATAGGCTAAGCGTGTGTGGCATAAACTTTTGCACTTTTTACTCTTCTCTTTTTATTATATATTCTTGTTTGCTCATACGTTACACAACACTCACGTTTATCTTCCACAAAAATAAAATACGTAACACACCGAGTAAATAGTCAGTGCAGTCAATAGTCAGAATATAAAAAAAAGTGAACTGAATTTTAAAAGTGTATCTTACGTGCGGATTTCCTCTTTTCGAAGAAAAAAAAACTCTACAAAGAAATCCGACCTCTGTGTAAACTTTTTTTCTCTTTCTCTCTCTCTCTCTCTCTCGCATTCAATTCAAAATGGATTGAAAATATCTCTCTGTCTGCCTGTCTCTCTCTGCTCAACTATGGTACAACACAAAAACAGGAATATTATTATTTGGTTTGGAGGAAACTTTTGCAAAATGAATTTGCCCTTTTTGTGCCAAAGCCCATATCACAGTTAAGTATGCTGCTGCTGCTGGTGTACGTGTAGTACCTTTTTTCATACTAAAAGCATTTTTGAATATCAACTTGGGGACTTGACTGTCGTTATTTACTGTTTACTGTATCACCTTTTTTTACTTTCACCACGCAAAAGAGTACATGAGAGTACCTTCTGCTGCATTTGAAAAAGGGATTCCAGAAAAAATCTTGTTTGCATCATCAATGTACGTACATACTTACAAGCTCAGATCAGAGATCCAACTCACACCGAAATGGCCATGTTGTGGATTGTGTATTTACTATATTTACTTGCAAGAGCAGAGGATATGGAATCTTTCTTTTCCTCCGTCAACATTCCACATAATCTATGTACCTATTCAACATATTCATTCATCCTATCTTCTTCTTTTTTGTGGCAAAAGTTGTTTAAAAATCAAGTCTAGAAAAAGTGTACTCATGCGAGAAGTGGTTTGTTGAGTAGAGAGAAAGAGAAGCACGCAGGAATTTTTTTCCCAAACCAATCACATTTTTTTCGGGTTATTTTTATATACCTACGTGGGTACTTGCACATATGTAACAAGCATAGGGCGAAAAGATGATAATGGCCCTGCTAAAAAGCAGTACAGTAGTAGTGTATATAACGCCATCACTACTACCACCAGCACCACCACCGCCTAATGTTATTTTATGGGTATAGCTGCATAATATAAATTCACTGCGATAGCAATAATAAAAATAATGCTAAAGATTCCAGCAGAAAAAAAGTCATGCAAGTCAAGTCAGCAGAGTTGTAAGTGAATGAGCTGACATGTTTTTTGATGTTGTGTGATATCCGCATCATCGGATGAGAAGGTGGCAAGCAAGAGTATATGTAGTGGTGGTATTGTCATGAATTGCTTTAACCCTTTTTTCTCTCTATATATAGTCGTGTTTCTATGCCTGTAAAGCATATGCCATATAAAATATGTGCTCATCGGCTGCTTCGTTTATTTTCTTTAATCCAATCTTTTTTTTTTTGAGTAGAGGATTTTTTTGTGTGATGTGAGTTGAGTAGAGAACATTTTATTACAACACTTAAAAATATACTTGTAATACAAGCAATTCATGTATCCAGTCAAGTATATTAATTCAGCAGGAGAGAAATAAAGAAGATGAAGAACCAGGTCATATCTCCACTCTCCACCACCATACATACGCCCTCCACCACCACCTTCATACATTCCATCCAATATTTGATATTACATTATCATTCCGCACTTCTTGTTTTTTTTTCTCTCTCCTCTTTCACACTTACTCTCTCTCTCTCTCTCTCTCTCTGGCATGCTCATTGGCACGTCCTTTTTACGAAGGTACTCTGTTTTCCCTTGTTGAACCTAGCCGAATTGTCTGTTGCAGAGGATGGAGAAGATTGTCGCAACCCAGTATCATCATATCGACATTGTTATGATCACTCAAACCACCACCATGTATGTATGTTGCATGCATCGTCATGTCGTGTCGTGTAAGCATAAGCAATACAAGTTTAATAAGAGTTGTCTTCCTCCTCCTCCTCTTCTCTCTCTCTCTCTCTCTCTCTCTCTCCAGCTCGCTGTTGTGGCGTTAATGTCCAATGCAGTACATCTTAATGGGATGCCAATGGGCTATGAACACCTCGTCTGAATTCGAATGACCACATTAGCGAGGCAATACAATACAGGGAGCACACACACAATATTGAGAGAAAAACGATTACCTACTGATGTACTACACTCCTGTGCATGGAATAGGGAAGCATGTAAATATATACATGTATCCCTGCGTGAATACTAGGAATGTCAATGTACTTTTAGTTCGTTAAGCCCTTTATGACTTGGGCTCATACATACATATTATATGCATATATTTTTTACTGTACGCAAAGCCTTACTCGACAGACATACGAACACAATCGTCATCAGCACATCATGAATTTTCAGCTTCACTTATAATTCGACAAGGAGGAGGTGGACAAAAAAAATCATTGGTTTTTTCTTTGATCTTATGGTTATATTTTTTTGGTATAAGAGCTTTTATGGGACTTATATTCCCATCAGCAGTTGAGCTAAGAAATATTTGGAGTTACACCCACAACATAACATATTGTTACTTGACATAATGGACGCACGCGTACGCACTATAGAGCACACAATAATAACGACATTGGATTATGCAGAGAGTTATAACAGAAAAGTATGAGAAAAGCCCGAGGAAAAAAAGGAAATCGTCCAGAGAGTCAGAGTTTTAAAACCCCGTCTTTTTTACATGTCGGAAATGAAATGTATTGAGGCGACATATAAGTATATTGAACGACAAAAGAAACACATTTTACCACCATCAGAGATTTGTAAAAATACATTATGCATGCAAAAGATGTACAAGAGTGTGTATATTTAATGTAGCTCACTTACTACAAAGTAACAAGCATTACATAATAATATATTTAGAATTTGATGCGACAAATAAGCAAAACGACACTAGCGTTGAAGATGAGAGGAGCGTCGAATAATAATAATAATAATAATATGCTGCGTGTGTCACCTTTTTCGTTCACAAGTTTGTATGAGGAGGTGTGCGTGTGGGGTGCATTGCGGCAAGCACACATAACTTTCAGCGAGCTGCGTGCGTGCTTCATACAATGTGGATTTTGCTGAGTATCGGATAAAATGATATTATTACATGATTATTATTATATAACCGTACTTACCACACTGCAAATCCCTTTTCTATATAGTGGTGTCGGTGTGGTGGTGGTGGAATAGAAACTTATGATCTTTTACATCACTCACTTTTTTTACAACCACCCGAGAGACATCGACAAGAAATATAAACGATCGTGATCCTTCCTTTCCTTCTCCGCTCCCTGGACTCGACATGTTTCCTTCAATCTTTCTGTGCATTTCTGGTTGTAAATAAGTCAGCTTGTTATACCGTATATGACTCAACTTTTTCTGTTAATACGGCAATAAGAGGGATATATATTATTGGATTTTTAGCCATAATGTTTCTGCGTGCTATGAAGGTGCATTGGGCTTATATTAGAATTCATCTATGCACTTTATTATATTGGTTGAAGTTAAGATATGGACAGAGTGAGAGATGATCATGGTCGCGATGATAGCTTTTATGGCGATGCTGTGTGTAATAAAGATGACTTACGACGACACACAGCTCCTCTCTCAGACCTTTTACCATTACCAGAAAAATCCAATTTTGAAGATTTTTTTGTACAAAAAAGTTCCTATTTATGCACTCGACATTGATCAATCAATAAAATTGGCTTATAATCAACATGATCAAAGATTTCTTGGATACTGTATATCGTCACACGTGACGTTATACTTTGCGAAATGGCTTTTAAGACCTTCACAGATGAAAAAGTGTAATTAAAAGTTGACTTTGACGACAAAAAATGTTTCGTTTATGAAGCAAGCTTCGTTAATCAACTATAAAAGAAATTATTTGACACAAGAACATATTGCATTTGAATTGCAATGATGAAAACTTGCATATATGAATGCAATGTAATTACACTACAAAAAATAATGAGTTGCATATTATACTTTGTATCTTTTTGAAAGGGTAGGCAGTAGCAGCAGCGAGAAAGTATACATTTGGCATTTTCAATCTATCTCTCTTGGGAAAGCTTGGAATGCATTTATTCACATGCAAACACACACACGTCAACATATCACCACAATAACAACAGAAAGCATTCTATCTAATGCTGCTACCATCAACATACACACACACACACATGCAAATCATGATGATGATGATTATTATTATGGCAGAATGGTGAAATGTTTGATATGTGAAGAAACACACAAAGGGAATTGCCTCTTGCGGTTTACTTTGTTCATTTTATGGGAAAATGCACGTCCATACGTTTACATTAATCCATTCCCCAGTCTTTTTCCGGGAGTGTACTTATTCTCACTGTTGCTGACTGGAAATGTTAACTTTTTGATGTAGCGAGTGGGTGAGCTATATTGCAATCTATAAAATCTACATACATTTTTGCTTTGGTTTGTTGGTAAAGCACATTGTACACAGCCTATTGTGCCAAGGGTATTTTAATAATAACAATACTGACTTTGATGATGTGATTATCTAAAGGCATTTTTTTGTATTCAATTCATCCTATTCCCACCAGGAAAAAGGAAGGAGTTGAATTGAGTAAGTCTCTCTCTCTCTCTCTCTCTTATACTGACATGTTTTGTTATTTTTATTCATGTGGTTTGCCTTTAGTTTTAACAGCAACAGTGGCGTGTGTCTAGTATAGGCTCTTTTGTTTGCATTATATTGTGGTAAAATCCAACGGATGTGTGTGTGACTGACAATGGGAAAGGAAAAAGTGATTACTATATGGATTGAGACAGAAAGAAAGAGCCGTCAGTCAGTCGGTTACTCTATCGGAATGATCTGCTTAGTGCTGGATTGAATTCATCGATTCCATTTACCGCTAAAAAACCACCAGCGTCCTACGAATACTAGTACTACCAAAAGTACACGCACACACACACTCAAGCTTTTGAAAAGGTCATATGGAAGTTTCGTACGTCAGTGTCAGAGCCAAGGCAGCAGCTCACACAATCCCAATCAGAAGAATACTACACACAAAAAGCAATTCACTTGCTTTTTACTCTATAAAAAAATAACCAGTGAAAAAAAAAGAATGTCGGATTGTATTTTACTTTGTATTTTGTATTAACCTTTTATGTCATCAAACTACATGGCTTTGCTTGGCAGCAGGATGTACACTTTTTGAAAGCTTTTTGTATGATGTATGCTGTACTCTACATTGTAGAGTGAGTTGAGTAGACGAGAACACGATGTTGATGATGATGATGAAACAAACAAACAAGATAATGCGATAAACTGATAATTCAATTCAACTTGTCTTTCGTTCTCAATTGATTTTTTTGACTTGCTACTTTCCTTTGCCTTCCAGTATGGAACTTGTGGTGTACACAATACACACATGATTTTTTTTCTGTTCTGGACGTGGTTGTTGTGACACGTTAAGTTGCATGTTTTATAAAAACAAAAAAAACAATATGATTGAATTGAAACACACACACAATGTTATATATTGTTTGTTTTTCGTTTTAAAAAACAAAAGTTCACAAAACAACTTTTTTATTTTTCATGTCTTTTTTCAGAAATCATCATCGATATAGGTACATATTCATGAATGCATTTCATATACGCATACAAGCTCTGCCTTTTCTCTCACAGGTGCAGCAAATGCAATCTGAAATCGCTCCCATGTGGCTACCTTGCACACATCACAGAAATTTTCAGACAGGCAACATCAACATCATCATCAAACAACCAATCAATAACCGTCATTTTTTTCCTTTCATAAAAAGAAGAAAAAATCTCAGGAATTTTTTTGTAAGATTTTTTTACATCTCTTTTTTAGCCATCCTTTTTTCCCTTGTTGTCTTCATTTCACATAATAAATCTGCTTCGTCCGCAAAATATCTAACAAAAGCAAGAGAAAATGCAACTGGAGAAAATGAGGTACGTACAAAGTACAAAATAAAGTACGGGATGTATGAAACGTATGCTGCTGCACGCAATATTTATATACCTATGCACCAATAGATGCATATAAATATATATGGTAGTTAGATACAAAATGTACACGTTGTGGCCAGACCAGTCAATCACAGCCAACAAAAGTTGTGCAAGAGGCCAAAAACAACTTGATATCCAGCCAAAAAAGCTAGTCAAGTGTGTATACCGCACCATGTGTGCGTGTACTTTGGAAGCAACAAAAAAAGGGATTCTTTCCTCATATTATTTCCTTGCCCATCCATCCGTATCCTTTTCAGTTTCCTTTTTGGCAAGTGGTTGTGTGTGTGAATGGGTACAATATCTTCTTTTACCATATTCTCCCTTCTTTTCCACTTTTCACTTTCATTTAAAAAGAAAACACACACACACATAACAACAAACAAACAAACATCTCCACTTTAATTCAATGGAGTAGAGATTCATGATTAGTGGATTTAAAAAAAAGGGGTATACTAGAGTACTCCTACACGCCAGGCTATATATATGTATGGGAAGAACACGGAGAAAGTATTTTTTACAAGAACAAATGTGGGGAAAATGGAAATGCGAGAGATTCGATCCCTTCACGTGTATATATGTACTCATGCAGCTATATCCACAACATGGTGGCCCATCATTCAGACTGATATGTTTGGTAAATTGACATTTTGTGTGGCGGAGGTTTGATGATGCGCATCAAGCATGAGAAAAGAAAGCAAAATGGATTTATTTGGGGAATTTCTTATGAAAAGGGAAAAAAACCTGGAGAGTGGATGAAGAAGAAGCTTTTCAATAGAATTTAACTCGTTATGATGGGATCCATGTTTAAACAGATTTTCCCCCCTACAACCACATCTACTCACGCAAAGCTACAGTGCGAAAAAAAACTAGCGTGTGAGCTTCTTATTCGTTCTTGTTCGCAGCTTTTTTACAAATAAAAATACATAGCTCCAAACAAAAAAAAGAGAAGAAAAAGGGACAATAGAGACTTACTATTCTCAAGTGATCGTGGTTTCTTCTTTCAATTCAATTCAAAAGAAAAGATTTCTCCCGATTTCTCGTGAGCTCTCATTCTCTCTCTCACACATACTTTTCAATGCCAATGCCAATTGTGAATTGGCACGAGTTTTCCAAATAATTCCATTAGACACTTCGTAATCACTGGAAATCAAGAGATCCTGAATTATAGTTGTGAATAGACTCATAATACATATATGAAGATATGTAGCGAGTTGTGAAGGTAGAATTTTTTTTTCTTAAGGCGGGAGTGAAACAGAAAATATGCAGACTATGAAATTTGCTTTGCAAACCGTAATTTGCTATGAGGAGAGATTGAATTGTTTGTTTGTTGTAATAAATTTGATTGTTTCTTGATGTGGTTTCTGAAAATATATATCAAGATATGAAAAATGAACTTTTGTTTGAACATTGTGTAATGTTTTCAATTTTTATTTTAAAAAACAGCTTGACAGTTTATATTGTTAAACTCATCGATGAAGACATGCACGAATTTTTGAAGAATCTACTTCTTACCAAATTTTAATTGCACTTGACAAATTTTTGAACGGCATTCAACAAAACTTATTAAAACATTAAATTATTACCTAAATATTTCCCTCTGATTCTTTTTATTTGACAAAAGAAAGCAACAAATTCTAAATAAATACTGGAGCTCTTACTGCAATACCCTTCAACTCACATTGACAACACTTTATAATGACATGCAAAGAAAGATTGAAAAATTTCCAAAACTTTTTGTCAAACTTTTGTACAAAATGTCCGACCCTCCGCCCATCTCATTTTCTCCCACATGTTCATAATATTATGTATATTCTGTATGCATGCATACTACCAAACTTTCAAGTTTCAACTATAACTTTGTGTAAACCACAAACAGTACCATATGATTGCAAACAGTTCTATATGCCTATTTTTCCCTTCCTAATAATAATATAACTAACAAACTTCTAGGCTGGTAGTGGTGGTGGTAGAGCTCTGTACCCTCTGCTTTCCCCTACACACTTTTTTTGTACAAGATCAAAATATATTTCCATAATGCTATTATCAACAAAAGCTATTATTTTGTGACTCTGTGTGGGACAACACACACACTCGCAAGATATGCCCAAAATATTCACTAGCATAAAATATAGACTTGAAAAGTAAACTAGTCACTCCCTCGCACTGATGCGATCATTTTTCACAATTATCATGTGGACTTCATAAACAACAACTTTGTAAGAATGAGATACTAAAACAGTATAGTGAGTGGGAAAGACAAACTAATGATTTTCTTCTCTAATTTATCCCCCAATATCAACACAATAAAACTTCAAAGAAAATAGGTATGTACATCATAAAAAAACTACACTAAAAGTAACCGTACACTCCAGTACATTCCGTTCCATGTGTATAATAGGTATACATTTCCTAGTAACAGAGTTTTTATTGCTCGACAAGAGTCTCTTCTTATTTTCGATTAGGCAACAAATATCGCAATTTGTCAATCATCAACTTGGCTTCTACATACTGGCATATATTTGGATTGAGTTTTAAAAATTCCTTGTGGTGAGAAATAAAACTTGAAGTTATGCAGAAATATGGTATACCTTTGTATATACACACAGTAGGTCAAAAGACCCACAAAACATCAGATTTACAAACTGGAAACTGATTTTCTTTGTATTCGGCTTTTACATCATCATCGCCACCACCATAAATTTACCTTTTGCCTAAATATATTACCTTTTTCCTATAATGTTTATTTCATGACATTGTAATCCATACCAAGTTTTTGCTTACACCACCCCTTCGTCTGTTATTTTCTAAAATAAAGGACTCATGTTTTCATAATGATAAAACCCTGCCAGGTGATGTGTTGTCGGCGAATTGATAATGATACCCATCAAAAGTTAATAAAAGAATAAGGTACGATAGAATTTACTTTTTTCTTTGTATAAAATAAGGAGCTTTTATCAGAGGCAGAGTTTTGGCGACATAGAAACAATAAGCAAGTGCCAAAGGGAGTGCAAATAGAGGAAGTTGGATTTCCTGCGAATAGAATTGCCACATGAGAGACAAGGGTCTCCTTGTCCCGTCACATATACCTTTCCTCAGAATTCTAATATATAAGTATATAAGCTCATCATTAATCTACAGAAAAAGGGAAAATCAAACTTGGGGAAAGTGAGTAAAAGTATACAAAATGGGAAACAAGTTTGTACTTTTTTCCCGTCTTGTTATTTTGGGGGAAAAAACTTGTAAAAATAACAGGGGAAAAAGTTCAAACAAGAAAATGTATCAAAGAGGTGTCTAGTTTATTTAAGACTTTTTTCTCTATTCAAACCGGACAAATCTTTCTCTCTTTTTTTTTGGGATCTTTTTGTTTGGGATATGTTTTTGTTTTTATTATTATTAGTGTTCTGTTGTAAGTACCCTTGGAGTATTTTTTTACGGCGGGGTTGCTTTTACCTTTTATTGTACATACCTACATATATCACTTGACATTAATTCCGACTTGGACATATGTAAGTAATTCATGTAATGTAACAAGCAATAAATGTAAGTTTAAATCAAAGTTCATCATGAGCTCTCTGTATTGAGACATTATTATTTTTATTATTATTATTCAATGAAATGTTTATCAATATATTTGACAACAAAAATAACTGTATTATTTACTTTATTTCATCCGCTCAAAAAAACAAGCTTAGAAAGTAACAAGAATGGGGGGAGCTGTCCATTCGACTCATGTCGTCTCTGTTTGTTTGTGAGAAAATGCTGGTTTATTTAGGAGATATCTGCAGATAGTTCCGATCTAGATATACACACAAGTCATAAAAAAAGACGAAGAAAGTGGTTGATTCCGTTAATTGTGCAGAAATAGGTTGTTTCATCTTGTTTCACATGTGTACTTGTTACATCACTAAATAGTAAATCCATTTAAGAAGTTTACTCTGTTCTTTCCTGCTACTCCTTTTACCTCTCATTTTATGTTTACATTTTTTTACTCTCTCTCTCTTTTTCTCTCTGTTCAATCTTCTCAATAAAAAGCCAAATAAGTCAAGTCAGAGAATCCAATGAACAATATAATACAATACTACTACAACCAACTACAATCATTTCACTCTCCTTTCTGCTGCCTATCTATCTATCTATCTTTTTCCATTCTTCAGTATCATTTTATAGATATATATTGTCCATAAGAATAAAAAAAGGGAAGACTTTTTTTTATCGTTTCCCCGCGTTTACTTTTGTTACTCAACCAGAAAACTACTGACAGAAGAAGAAGAAGCTAGAAAACTAGCTATAAAACAGAGAGAGAGAGAGAGAGCAATCCTCTTAAACTATTTTCACAAGTAGGCAGCAGCAAAAGGAATCGCCATTCTGATCATCATCATCAAATTCCAACGGTCAGTGCACACTCTTTTGCTGCTGCCTTCCCTTTTTATTACGGATGACTTGGCCCTGGGAAGAATAAGGAGAAGAAGAGGAATAAGAAAATGTGTATATACAGCACCCACTTGGTCAGACTTTTTTTTATTGGCACGGCACGGTACAAAAAAAAATAGATGGGATCTTGGGTGAAAGACTGAATGGGTGCAGTAAACTTTCTTCCTTTTCTGTTAAAACACTACTACTAAAAGTAGTATTTTAATAGGTTCACGATCTTACTCTCA
Organism: Zhuqinia jingwanae; assembly: GCA_027744095.1. NCBI lineage: Eukaryota > Metazoa > Arthropoda > Collembola > Entomobryomorpha > Paronellidae > Zhuqinia > Zhuqinia jingwanae. The sequence continues at coordinate 14,616 of JAHZNC010000997.1, forward strand.
TTCACTTTTCAAGCATAACTTGCACACACAAAAAAAAAGTTTTTTTTTGTGTGTAGGGTTGTGTAAGAATGTAGGAACACACGTAGGCGTGTATAGTAAGTAGTAAATGTTGTAGTATCAAGTTCTTCGTTTTTTTCTCTCTCTCTCCAGAAGAACCCTTTCATTTCTTTAGAGTTGAACACACACACACATTCACAGACAGACAGGCACGGAGTTAAAGTTGAATGGCTGGAATGTATTTATGGTGTAGTGGCAGCCTGGTGTGTGTGTGTGTGTGTGTATGTAATGTAATCTGTCCGGACCACTGAATCAAATGAGCTAAAAATCAAAATTACCTTTTTTGAGTGAGTGTGTAGTTTTTTTTGTTGAGCTTTTTTGGGTTCCCACTTGATTTCCTAACGAAAGGGAAAAAAGGGGAGAAGTAAACTGCATTTTCTCTCCATCTCCCTTTCCAGTTTTATTACATTTTTTTGAATCAGAGAGCAAGAAAAAAGTGCATGTCTATCAACAGCAAAGGGATATTATAGGAAGACCCATACATTCATTATTACATACGAGTTTAATATTATGTGTGTACGCTACCCTTTGCTCCCTTTTGCTTGTGTTCATCTTGGCGAAATGGAAGTATTATTATTGTTATTATTATATTGTTTCCTTAAAAAAGTGCAATGTTTGGTGTACAAATCTCATATATACATATTATATTACATGTCCACCTATATTACATGAATCTTATGTACCTTTTTACAAGCATTTAAATAATAGCTTCCACTTAAATTTGCTGGAAAAGCAGTGGTAGGCAGTTGAGTGATGGTGGCGGTGGTGGTGGAAAAAAAGTAAGGTCTCTTAAACGTGGAACAAAACCTTGAGAGAGAGAACCCATTCGCAAATAAAATAATGGTTCACCAATGCCACTTTATTACCGGAGAGGAGCTCCTTGCCTTCTTCTTCTTCTTGGTACCATTCATTTCATTCGTCTTCTTACCTTTTTTTCTTCATATTATTGGTATACACACACATTATATATACTTTACTTGCTAAATGTATTATTATGTATCTACCATTTTCCTCTTCCTCTTTTTCCACGTAGGTAATAGTATTATTTGGTTTTGCTAACCACATTCTTCCTTTTTACTTGGCAGCGCCCATGTAAATATAATTTGGGAGAAAAGTTTTCCTTTTACCACCGTCAATACCACCACCACCACAACTTTTTTTCTTTTACTAACTATCCTCAGTAGAACGTAGGTATATACTTTGGACTGTTTTGTGTGGCTAAGGTGTGTAGCTAACATTGTAACTTTCCTTCCGACAAGCCAAGCAACCCATCAAGCTCACAGGGAGAAAAAGTAACTTATGGTTGGTTTGCTGCTGTGTTGTTGACCTAATAAAATCCAATTGCAAATTGAAGTTGAAATCTGCAATGTATATACACATGAGAAGAAACAAGCTTCTTGTTCTTCTTCTCTTCTAACTCTCCATCCATCCGGTGTAGGCATTTGGTGTTTTATTTGAACAATGGTGGTTGGAGATTGGTGGTACCGCACAGTCAACTCTGTGGTACGGTGCTGAGAGTAGTCTACTGGGAAAAGTAATTCAACTTGAAATGCAATTACAGCTTTATTAAGCTCCAATACAAAAATAACAAAGAGAAACTACATGGTTTAGTACCAAACATATTATAATGTCCTTCAAGTACAGTAATTACGGAAATATAATTATAGAAAAAATTAACTGTGGGAGTGGAAAATATTAAACAATTTAAAAAAAAAATTGTCGCTTTTATGTTAACTACAAAAATTAACAATATGCAAAATGTTGGTGAATGTTTTTTTTAATGCAATAATAATATTATGTGCAATATATATACCTAGTTGAAAGCTCAGCCTTTTTCATAGAGCTCTACTCTTTTAAGATATCCATGTTGAAATATACATACTTACGCGGTTGACAGTTCCAAAGTGTACTGCGCTGTCCTTTTTCTTCATGGCCTCCTCTTTAATCTTTCCAAAGATCTTATATATGCCATTCTCCAGCACTCTCATATGACTTGAAAAACAGGAGTAAGAAGAAGAATGAGTAGCATGCTCGCATGGTTATGATGATACGCATACTCTACTCCTGCGAATAACACAACTTGTGAATTTTATTGTGACCAAAAAGCAGTGGTGGTGGTGGTGGTGGTGGTGTTAGTCTTAAGTATAATGGGAGAGGAGAGAGGATGTAAAATGTGTTATTATTATGCATGAAGTAAACTAGGGAGCAGAGAAGAGGCAAGAACCAGCTTTTGCCATTTTGGGCATGAGCTGTTTGGACAGTAATAACAATTTATTTTCAACTTTTTTTTATATTCCTCATGAAGACAGATAGTAGCATCTTTTAACTGCTTTGGTACTTACTACTACTACTACTACTACTACCACTACAAAAAAAACTGCTAGAAACTTCCCGATTTTAACGTACATCTGCACATCTCTACACACATAACATATACAAGACCGAGACAGGAATTGTTTTAATCTCTTCTGGTGCAATTCCGTTTTCATACATATTTTTTTGTTTCTCTTTCTAGATACTTTATAAAGATGAGAGAGAGAACATCGAACACAATGATAATAATATACCTAATGTAATAATATCATGATCATCATGATGATCATCTCAACATGATGATCATGTGAATGTGGTTGTAGTACAAGCTCATAGATATCAAAGATAAAAGGACAAGCGAGAGAGGAAGGTGATGTTCTTTCTTCCTCCTCTCTAGTATACAAGCTTCTTTATTGCTTTGCATGTGCATAATACTAATAGTTGTGTATTTGTGCAGAAGAAGAAGTAGTAGTAGTAGTAGTAACATTACTGTTGCTGCTGATGCTGGTGCGGGTTTATTTGATCTTTTTTTTTGCTTCTTCTTCCTTTTATCCTCTTTACCAAGCTTTTTCATTCTCTCTCGAGCAAAAGCTTTTGAGAATTATGGAAGGA
>JAHZNC010000998.1:0-20743 GCA_027744095.1 Zhuqinia jingwanae
TATAGGTATATATACTACTACACTGCCTATGCATGTACAAATTTCTCTTTAATAATGTGTTACACCGCAATGTGATGATATCTTTATAATATAACATACACACGCTATATGCACATATAGTACATAGGTACAAATTGCAAACTTTATTTGTATTTATTATTATATGTATATACACACACAGACACACATATACTTTGTCCATATAAATATATGTATTACTCTTCCACTACTACAAATTACTCGTTAAAAAGGCAGCCAAGTAGAAAGAGAGAGAGAGAGTTAAGACGGGAGAAAAAAAGGAAATTGGCACAATCGGCAACTGTCGACACAATTTACCGGGGCGGTACGACATTCCTCGACAACCTTCTCGGATCCTCATCTTTTGCTAATGCATACATACATACATACTCCAAACACTTAACTCTTTTATATATATATTAATATATTTTGCTACACATATACTAAATACCAATGTTTTTACTTAGGTATGCCTATTTAACATCACATCATACATTATTATTGTGACTTTGCCTCTTTTTTTATCGTTTCTCTTATAACTCGAGTAAGATGGCATGGCAGGCATGCTTGCTTCGCATGGCACACTTTCCTTTTTAACACTTTTTTTCTTCTCTTCTTCCCACCATAGTCAACTCAGCCAGCCGTGTGTATAATAATGATTGCGATTCTAAGCTTTATCTTTACAGCCCAATTTCCATTCTCTTTTTTTTCACTACTACTACTTTTTTTTTCTTTTTTAAATAGAAACATACATAGTATCAATAAACATACATGCCTAATAATAATAATATGTACTTAATATATACATATATCTTTTGCGCATTTCCTATAATATTTTCAAGTTATTTTTTTTCTGCACGTTCATCCTCCTCAGCTTCGCATAATATATAGCGCCATCCATATCAAAATACATTCAACACACAACTCTTTTTATTCATGAAGATGATGACTAGAGCGATGAGGAGGAGGATTGAGATGGTACCATTAGCCTTATTATGATTATTATTACAGTTATGTTATGTTCTTTATTCCAGCATCATCATCATCATCATGAACAGCACCAGCAGCAGCAGCAGAAACATTACCCCTTGTTTTTCCCACACACATACACGCACACGCAAAGCTATTAATCCAACAACAACGTACACACACGCCGCCGACGACATTTAGGCTAATGTCATTTAATACAACGTTTAAAAATGATGAAAGTTTGTATGCTTCTCATCATTTTTCCCCGAAAGAATAAAATAGGAAGGCGAAAATTTTGCAGGAAAAAATAAAAACTCGGAAAATTTATACAGGATATACGATGAAAAAACGGGAAAGTGATCATCAGTTTTCATCATCATCATCATCACGATCGTCTTCATCGTCGTCATCCTCATCATGATTATTACTCTCTTTCATCCTAAAAATTATGAAAAGGACGCGGAAGACGAAAAAAGGAGGAAGCCTATTGAATAAATATATACCTAGTTTATATATTATTATCATATGCATATTGTGTAAAGAGCTGCCATCATAATAAGAAAGCAAACCATTCTCTCTCCTTTTCTCTCTCTTCATCATCATCTTATTCTTGTTCATCATCATGATAAACGAATAGAATAGATTTTTCATAATAATAATAATACATTATGCATGTCATAAATATTTTACTTAGGCCGGTAGGTGTAGTAGTACATCATGTAAGAAATATGAGCACATATATACATGCTATACACACTTACCCCATATCATTCAATCTTGTAACAAAAGCAATTTTTTTTAAATGAATTAGTTAGCTCGCGGTGTTCTGGTTTCCTCTTAATTCATACACTTTTATCATTATGAGTATGAATATTATTATGAAAATTTTCTCTCTCTCTCTCTCCCTCATTCCAACGAAAGTGCTCAACATTCATACATATGTATATGTTATGCACGCTCACACACTTGAGACGAACATATTCTCATATTATTATTATTATTATTATTATTATTCACGTTTTTTTATAAGCCGCTCTATAAGGTAATAATATTGTTTCTGTTCATTTTCCTTCTTCTCTCCTTTTTATACGCTTGTGCTTTGCTGCGCTAGCTTTTGCTAGATTACTCCACTCACAAACCAATTAATTTTCATGTGCGTGCAAGAAAGAAAGAGAGAGAGAGAGAGGGGGAAGAGTGTAAGCCGTGCAGTGGTGCAAGTAGCCGAAAACTATTTCGCGATGGAAGATGATGATGATGATGACTATGATATTATGCAAGCTTTGCTAGCGTTTAGTTTTAGCTTTGGCTTAAATATCAAAAGTTATTGGCTTTTCTGTTCTTTTTTTCATATGCTCCTCTTACTCCTCATGCTACACACGGCGCTTCTCTGACAGTAAAAGAGAGAGTTAGAGTGTGTGTGTGTGTGTGTGTGTGTTTGTATGTGCTTGTTCGTTAGTTTCGTTCATTTCGCTTCTTTTTTTTCTATTCAATACTTTTTCTGTCATTCTTTATTTCTTTTGCTGCTGCTCTGTATATAGTATACACTATATGTTGTTATTATTATTAAAATGTATATAGTTTTTTTTACGGAGAAGCGGTGGTTGCAGACCATAAGCAGACGGGTGAGACAGAGAAAAAAGAAAAGAAAAATTAGTGGAAGTTTTTTTTATTGCCCAGTGTTTTGTATGTGTGTGAGTAGCGTATATATATTTTTAGTAGTGGAATATGTAGCAGCCCATATTACATACCAATATTATGTATATAATATTATTTTATATGTATGTCATGTCATGCAATATAGCTCCCAGTTTTGAAATAAAAAATGGAAAAAAAACGATCGAAAACGGTCTTATTACTGCACAGATGAAACTCATAACCCAACAAAAACTTGCTGCTTACTTTATGTATATCGTTACTCTGTTGCCACTGCTGCTGCTGCTGTTACGTTTAGAAAAAAGTGAAAATTCAATGCAAAACTACGCCAACACAGTGTACAAGTACAACAGCAGGAGCAGTAGGATAGAAGTAGTAGCACAGTGGTGGTGGTAGTAGTAGAAGTAGCAGTAGCAAAAAAAAGTAGTAAAACCGTTTGCTGTTTTTATGTTCTTCTTCTTTTTACTATGCCACCATATTATGGTCGGAACAGCAGTGGCGGGGATATATATGATAGCAACAAAAGGAAAATGAGAAGAGAAGGTTTTGCGATCGTATACATTATGCATGTAATACTTTGTTGGTAGAATCAGTACTAGTTTTGAGCTAGTAGAGGAACAAGAGGAAAGAGAGAGACACTCCGTCTGCTGCCCTGTGTATACATTCTACTTGCAAAAAGTACTAGACAGGAAGAGAGAGAGAGAGAGAAGAAAAAATAATAAAATAAAATATGGAGAGAGAAAGAGAGCACTGTAATATACCATGTTACTTGTACATACGTATGATCTGTAGTAGCTAGTGTTTTATATGAGAAAATGAGACTTATGAATGTATGTGTGTGTGTTGCGAATTTGTGTGTGTGTAGCAGTAGTAGTCCCATGATACCGATACTATTACATTTACACACTAGCCATAGTAGTAAAATGGTTTGGTCTGCTAGTCTGCTGCTGGTACTAGAAAATGAAAAGAGAGAGCTAGGGAGTTAGGGAGGGAGAGAGAGAGAAAAGAAAAAGTGAAGAGAGAGAAGAGAGCTCCAGTCCAAGTCTATTTTATTTCTGGGTGTGTACATATAATAATGCAGATACTTGAAGCTGCTGGTGGTGGTAGTGGTGGTGGTAGCGGTAGCATGGTAGTATGGTGTGTGTTGTTGCATTACTGCTGCTTCTTTTTTCCCCTTCTTTCCATACATATTACGTCGCTACTATTTGTACTACTACAACTACTACCGTTCCTTTTCTTTTTTCTCCTCCGTCGTCGTCGTCGACGACGTCCTCCTCCTCCTCCTGTCTATAATATACCACCACACAGCTCAACTAAGTGTGTTTTGTATGAGAGAACTTTTGGGCATATATTTATATGATTTTGTTATATAAAATCGTATAATGGGTAAATACACTGTTTTTACACATTCTGATACATTTTAATAGCTCACCAAAAACACTCTCTTTCTCACACAGCCTATCTATTTGGGTCTTCAAATAACACAGATCATGCATATTATACGTACATACATACATACGTACGTCTCTGTTAATGGAATTTTTTCAAATGAAAATGTGGGAGAGATAGAGTGATATATAGTATAATAATATGTAAGTTTATATGAATGTATGAAGAATGAATGTATGTATTTATTTTCTATGTAAAAGGGAGGCATCCTCCTCTCATCATCAGCTTGACTGACTACGACGAGTGTGTAGACATATTATTCAAGTTGCATCACATCACATCACACGGTTAGTTCTATGTAGGTATTTGTTGTGCTCTGAGTGTGTGTGTAGCAAAAAAAGCAGCACACAGCCATAGAGTATAATGGAAAATGAGTTGACTATGTTATAGTACGCGTGTAGTAGTAGTGATGGTAGTCGTAGTAGTAGTCGTCGTCGTACTAGCTAGTTGAGTTGAAATTCTTTTGGAAGTGAAGTGAAAATACAGAGGACAACGGGAAAAAGAAAACGGGCAGCAACATTCATCGTCTTCTCTCTCCCTCTCAACCACTCTCTCTTCCTCACGATATATTTTTTATTGGAGTATATGCCTACATACAAAAAAAAACTTATAGACATTCAAACTGTATGACTATAAGAGAATGTTGTTGATGATGATGATGATGATGAAAAGGATGATACCAGCATGGAACCACTGGTGTTTCATGTAGGTATATGAAAGTGTATGAAAACACTTTAGCAATATATATAGACATAATACTAGCTAATGTATATAATACACACACACACACAGAGTAATCGTATCAACTTTACACAACCAACCAAACTCCCTTTCCTTAACAAAATTACATTATACTTACGTATATATATGTTTTGATCTTCCCTGAATAGAAAATAATATAGGTAGGTACTATAAATATAGTGTAGCTTTTAGTGTGTTTTTGTGGAATGGTATTCTATCTGTTTGTAGCCGAAAGTTTTTTTTTCTCCTAGCATGGTATATAATACTATATTATATTATATTTATATCGGAAGTAGTATTTATCTAGCGCCACCACCACCAACACCACACCATCATCATCGTCAACAACACCAAAAACATCATCATCATCAACACAATTTTTTTCTCTCTCTCTCGTAGTAGTCAACATACACAAATATACAGACACACACTACGTCCCCAGTAGTAAAAACGCGAGTACAGCAGTGGCAGTGTGTGGTAGTAGATCTAGCATAACATAATTTTTATATGTAAAAAAAATAAAAAAGAGGAAAATAATAAGAAGAAGAAAATAAGAGACAAAAACAAAAAGGATTTTTTTAAAAGAAAAGAAAACGGAAGAAGAAGAAAATACATTATTGAATTCTTCTTCTTCGGGTTCATCTTTTTAGAGAGAATAGAAGTGAAGCGTGTATAAAAGCTATTACCATTATATAGCCCATCTCAAAAAGGAAAAGAAGAGACGGAAGGAAAAGATGAGATAAGAAAAACTAAGACTCGATCTTTTGTTTTTAAACCTTGCCCTGCCATCGTTGTCGTCGTCGCCACCGCCACTACTACTACTACCACCACCACCACCACCGTCGAAATTCAATTGAACTCCTATAAGAAAATTATCTTTCACTCTCTCGCTGTCCAAAATAGTAATAAAAAGTCGCTCTCTGAGTGTGTATTATTATTATGACTTTGTTATATAGAACAATGCAGTTAGAAAGATAGAGAGAGAGAGGAAAATTCAATTGTGCATTTACTGAGGCGACAAAGGCGAGAGGAGAAGAAGAAGACGAGGAGGAGGAGGATGACGAAATAGCCAGAGTATTGAGGAACCACCAAATAACCAGTGAGTACAAGTAAAATACTTAAGTAGGAAATAATTTCTTGGCAGGTTGCCTTTTTAGTGTAAGTATTTTGTATGTGTGTGTTTGCTCTGCTATTATATATTATGTACCTACATATGAATGTGTGTGTGTACAAAAAGTAGGCGCATTTCAAGAAGAAGAAGAAGAGAACACAAAAATATTGGCCACCCACAAGGTGGACACCAAGAGGCAATTATTATTGACAACAAACATAACAAGAGAATGTAGAGAGTATAATAATAATAATAATGTTGTATCATAATATGTAATGCAAGAAGAACAAGAAGTGTTTTTGTTGGGATGGTTTGAGGGATCGATTGCAACACTCTCAAAAATAAAAAGCAAAATATTATATTGTTATAATAATAGCTACCTACATATGTAGGGTTACCTATCATTAGCAGTAGTTTATAATCATCGTACTATTGTTCTTGTTGTGCTTGGTACTCTGTATGGTGCTAAACAAAAGCATACTTATAATATTTAGGTGTAATATATATTGCGTGAACCTATTATGATATGCACATTGCGTACCTCATTTTAAGTGAAAGCATACAAACAATTTTACGTTGATATCATTATTTGAAGAAGAGGGAAAAAAGTGAAAGGCCACCTGCTCCAAAAAAAAGCTTATATAGCTGTGTGTGTATGTTTGTCTCACAGCAGCCAACATCTAACAATGTTTTTTTTGGGTATATTTGAATAAAAATAGGTATCAAAAAGTGTGTTTTTGTTGTCTTGAGCAATATAGGTACATATGTAATGGATATATATGTATCTATGTCTCTGTCTACAAAATAATTTATAATAATCATGAGCTCAAAAAAAGTCAAGTTGATAGACCCAACAACTGGACTCTCATGAATCATGTTACTGACTGAAAATCAATTTTGATATATGTCTAAAAACAAGTCACGTAACGTGATGTGCTTCTTGCTAGCAGTAGTACAACAAGCGTACAACAAACAGTTATCCTATTACTTACAAACAACAACAAAAACAACAACAACGGTTGTAGTAGTTAGTCCATTTATCTGGCTACAAGAAGCCGGTGGTCGTTTTCTTAGAACTGTATGCAAAGGTATTTCTCTCACTCCATTTATCGTCCCATTTGACTATCCTACTTATAATCTTTTTGATCACCGTGAAAGGAAATCAAGCGAGAAGAAGAAAAGAAAGCACGACAACAACAGCAGCAGAAAATGCAGGAGGACAATTGAGACAAAGACCAGTCTAGCAGCCAGTCTAACAAAAGTACGAAGACCTAAGCAAATTAAAAAAAGACAGGAGAGCATCGTTCGCGTTTATTGCAGCAGCAGCCCACACCAAACATTGCATATTTATTATACTAATATGTGGTCTAGGTAAATTTTTTATCATTATTTTTTTCTATACTCCCAAACAGTCAAACGTGCATCTCGCATGCTACTCCAATTTTAAGCCTTGCTGCACGTATCAGACTTTTCTGAACTCTCATTTCAAAAGAGAGAGAGGAGAGAAAATATTTTCTCATGATGTTGTGGTTAGCTACTCCAATTTTAAGCCTTGCTGCACGTATCAGACTTTTCTGAACTCTCATTTCAAAAGAGAGAGAGGAGAGAAAATATTTTCTCATGATGTTGTTGTTTTCCGTGTATTTGAAGTAAGTCGTGTGTGTTGTTGTGTGTATTGGTGATCTTATTGTATGGTTAATTATAATACACACATCACATTATACTACTACAAAACAAGTAGTGCATCATCATCATCATCCTTTCCAACAACAAACCTACTACAAAACCATCAACATTTTCATCCTCAACAGCAGCTCTCTCAGCCACTAGCAGAAATCTCTCCATACCGTATCCAACCATATGCATAGCAATTTACTTTGTAATACTTCTCCACATACTCTAGTTGTACTTGTACAATCACTCATACAAAGTCTACAACACAACAAGCAGCAGCAGCAAGCACACCACCAGCACCAGCAGCACTGAGGAGAGAAACACACGACCTGTAAGAAGGAACAGCAGCAGCAGCAGCAGCAGCAGCAGGAGTAGAAGAAAAAAAAAAGAATCAGAGAACGAGTAAGAGAGAGAGAGATTTTTGTTCTCAACTTTGTTGTTTAGTAATAGTCTTCACATCAAGTCACCAGCTGCAACAGCAGCAGCAAGCAGCAACACGAACCACACCAGCACCACCGTACCAAAATACCATCATAATAATAAGTAAGAGCAAGAGCGCTACATCATCATCATCATCATCATCAACATCATCAGGAGGAGCAGCAGCAAGAGGATCAGATCATCAACTTCTTCACACATAACATAATATACACACACACATAGCTAATCTTGTGTATGCATGTAAAAAAAAGGAAAAGTGAGTGAGCTCAAAAAGAATAGTCGACTAATAATAATAATAATAAAAATACCAAAATCATATTATCCACAGAGCAAAATAGTATCATTCGATTTACATCACAACATTATCAACACATCAGGAGCAGAGAGGCATGACCACGACATCAAATAATGATGTGTTGTTTTACTGAGTAAGCATATTATATTGAATTACGCACAGGAGCAAGAGCACGAGTGCGAGAGAGAGAGAGAGAGGCAGAGTATATCGAATAAAATGAAAATTATTCATCTCTTCATCATCCTCCTCCTCTCATCATCAATTCACTCTCATCGATATTCATAGTTATAATTGCTGCTGCTGCTGCTGCTGCTGCTACAGACAGACAGGCTATAAAAATATAAAAGAGGTCCTCTTCAAGCAAGACAGCATATTTAAAAGAGCTACTCAAAATTCAGAGACCCAACTTGAATTTTGAAATACATAATAAAAATAATAAAAAGAAAATTAAAGTAGGATGAATAAGGCAATACACATTGTTAAAAATGATGATATCATTTTTTATTATCATTATTACTTGCGATTGTCTTCTTGAGTGAGTTTAGTAATATCAGCAGAGCCCATTCAAATTATTATTGCATTCAAATTTTACTCCTCTTATCATCGCTATAATTGATACAGTATAAATTCATATAATGTTGTATATGTCGTCATCATATCATAACTTTGTTTCAATTTTTTTCTTCTCTTTATCATTGTACCCAGGCCGTGCCGTCAAGCAGCTTAACTGCTCAAAAAAAACAGACATTTTTTTTGAGCTGGTGGTGGGTGAGGAGCAAAAAGGAGAGAGAGAGACGAATGACCAAAAAGACGAATGAGAGAGGGCTGCTGCACACTCAACATCATCAACATCGTCATCAACGAAACAACCACTTGTCCTTGCCGATTGATGACTCTATGACGGACGAGGAATAAAAAGTAATACTTATTATAGCAGCAAAAGAACATAAAACTGCAACAACAGCAGTGTACCAGCACGTCTATACCATATCACCATCATCCACACCGCTGCTGATTCGATTGGCAATGATAACCAAAACCGATGCATGACGTATTTATTTCATATGTACATATATGAAGAAAAACAATATTAATGCTACAACTGCATTGTGTTCTTCTTGAGTGTGTGTGTGTGTGTGTGTATGTGATGTGATGACCAGCAAGACAACGACTTGGACGTCGATTTCGACTGCTCCGTCTTTAACAACTACCAAGAATTTACTATACAGTCAACATCATCCTCATGCTCTTATTTGCAGAGAGAGATAAAAGGGAATTTGCAAAAAAAAATCAGATTACTTATTACAACATGAGCAGTTGTCGTGATTTGTTGTGAATTAATATAATAATAATATCGTGCACACACATTAATTCTTTGGGCTTTACTGCTACCGTCACTGTGACCAAATCAAAGAGAAAGAATAAAAGGAAGGGAAAAAATGTGGAAAGAAAAATCAACTAATTTATTCTAAGCACCACCTTCAAAAAAAAATATTATTGTAATAATAACTAGATACATACCTGTTGTGTGCAATTTTTGATGGCAAGGTGTGTGTCGTTTTGGAACGAAAGGTGGGGTCGTAGTGGAAGTTGACAGTGATGCCGATATGATAACCAAGTTATCAAATCAACAAATGTTGAAAAAGTGTGTGTGATATAATATTATTTATTATTATAATCTTTAACGTTTACGACTACACATTCGTAAAATATAATAATGATGGAGCTGGAGCAGTAAAAAAAATCATCATCATGTCATTATCAGTTTCATGATTATATCATCGTCATCAATCCAATCAGTTTTAAAGCGAATCACACAAAAAAAGTAAAGTGAACAAAATAAGTGTGACATTGCAAAGCATCACAATAAAGTTGGTGGTGGAGTGTGTGTGCATGTGTGTGTGTGTTGCAAGTGTTAACACTGATATCTTACTATATTATGATTATGATATTCTTGCATAGTTAATGAGGATATCCAATACAGTCAACATTGGAACAAGAGCAACAACAAACTGGAAAAAGTGGTGTGCTTTTCCTTCTTGTCTCTTATTCTACAACGGCTAATATAACAAATAAAAAAAAGTTAAATTATATAGAGTGCCCATCACGATATATCGTCAGTCATTATTATCATCATCGTCATCATCATCGACGTCGCCATCAACAAAAACAGAGTATAGCGGAAAGAGAGAAGGACAGCAAAAGTAACGGCGTGTCCGCCTGCTATTATTATTATAACAAATGTATAAGCCGTTGTTGATGTAGTAGTCATCATTTAACTTGAAAAAAAAAATTTCTACTTTACTTCAGAAAATATACAGAACACATCGAAACATTACAATAGGCACATACACCACCCCTTCCTACTACTCGCCCTCCTCACCACAAATATACACACATTTGTCACCGTATAAATAAGTAATTATTACACGCTCCTGCTCCTCGCTTACCAATACTTTTACGGATAACGAAAAAAAGAGAGGAAAAATTGTTTCCTCCTCCTCACTTTTAACACACACGGAACAACGGAAGGATAATTATACAATATCCCTACATATTGTTGTTCTATATCTACCTACATGAATAAATCAATACTAAAAATATCTAAATATAATTCATAAATACACACAAAATATACATATATATATATATACATGCAAATAATGTCAATTATTATTGACAAGTTTTGTTGCAATACACACGACGGCGACAGCCAATCAACCAATCCAATCCAAATTTGACGGAGGAAACAATACACAAAATCCACATATATTCCCAGAGAAAAAATGGAATGAATTGAATTAAATTACTATTTTTGTGTGTCCATGTGAGAGTGTGTGTGCATGTGTGATATATATATATATACGAGTATGAGTGCTCACGAGGAAAGCAATATTGTTATTATTGCTTTGTGTTGCTCCTGTAATATTATACATACGTCATATTAAGAAAAAATAAATTACAAGGCTTTTTATTAATAAAGCTCACCAATATAATATTAGCTAAATTGACATTATTTGGTACTGTGTGTCCTACTAGTCTTTATCTTACAAGAATAATCTTGTTTAAGAAAACCAAGAAAATATTATACTAAATGTCAATATTATTAAATTACTATTTGTTTGTCAATCAATGTGGTTCCGGTAGCCCTGTTGTACGTACATGGATATAGGCAGAGAGAATAGATTGTCCAGAGGGTTTTCAGAGGAAACGTTACTAGTCTTCAACAGAATACATTTTTATTCTTATTCTTAGCAAATTTAGCTGTATGCTAAATATATATATTTAAAAAAAAAAGTGATCTCTTTAAAACATATTTTGTGAAAGACACGACACGACAAACATACACAAATACCTATCTATCTTTTTAAAAAGAAAACACATACACACAAACAAATAAACAAAGTCTCAAGAAGGAAAAATAAAATAAAAAAAGTTGAATACGAATAAATAAGTATAAAAAATACATACAAAAGTACTGCAAAAGTTTAAGTACTCCTTCTTCTGCTGTTTTCTTGAGCTAAGAAAGGGAATTATAGTCAATTAGGTGCTTCAAAATGGCGATGAACGCAACGACTCGCTTTAGTGACAATTATGAGCTCAAAGAGGAGCTCGGAAAGTAAGTGAAATACATACAACATATAATAACAATACATATTTATATACTTTTGTTTGTTTAGCTGGTTTTTTTCTCTCTCTTTTTTGAATATAAACAAACATGATTAAATTAATGACAAAAAAAACATATGTGCTAAAAAAGAATTTTTTTTTCTCTGTCGCGTGAAACCAATTTTTACAGGGGCGCATTTAGTATTGTTCGTCGATGTGTGCAAAAGTCTACAGGGCTGGAGTTTGCTGCCAAAATCATCAACACCAAAAAATTATCCACAAGAGGTACGCTGAGCAACAACAGCGGTATTATGCATATTATAGCATATTATTATGCTATTTATTCCAATTCTTTGATGGTCCCATTTTCTTCTTGTTATTGATGATGATGATAATTAAATATCAAAAAAATGAAGAAGCATGGTAATTGGGTTTGAAAAGGTACTACTAATCATG
This sequence comes from Zhuqinia jingwanae, assembly GCA_027744095.1. Lineage (NCBI taxonomy): Eukaryota > Metazoa > Arthropoda > Collembola > Entomobryomorpha > Paronellidae > Zhuqinia > Zhuqinia jingwanae. Next base: position 12,417 of record JAHZNC010000998.1, read on the forward strand.
TATGCTCATATCATCATGATGATATTATTGTTATTGATACACAAAAATTCACTTAGTTTTGGGCAATGGACCCAGTAGTAGTAGTATAATTAATTGTGTTTGTCATGCTCTTCACTCTTCATCATTATTTACAACAACCTTCTATTATCATCATCATCAAAAACCTATTTATTTTACCATCATCATCATTTATCCACTATTTCATAGTCTGATGTGAAAAATAAATTTGTTGTGTTTTTTCTGTGTTCACTTTGACAGACTTCCAGAAATTGGAACGAGAGGCGAGGATATGTCGGAAGCTACAGCATCCTAACATAGGTAACCAAAATAAAGTTTCTTTTTTTTTACGACCAAAACCCAAACACAACATAATAATAATAATAATATGTTTATATGCTGCATACTTTGCATATTATTATATCTCAACTACTACCAACCAACTACTATATAACCTCTCTTTTACTATATATTATATATTATTAGCAACTCAGACACGTACTCTAACTACTAGCCTGCAACTTTATATTATACATTTATACACACAGATACCAACATATGATAGATTTTTTTTATGTCCGTGTCCGTATAATACTATTCACCTTCACCACAGGACATACATAATGTGGTGGAAGTAGTAATATCCGAAAAGACCACCTGTCTCCTACTCATTTTCCCATATACATAGCATAGCTAGTAAAGAGAGAGAGATGTGGCATGTATAAAATAAACATATAAACATTATGCTTTACATAATATTATGTTTCTTTTATATATGATGATAATATGAGCATTGCATCTCGTACTACTACTACTACCACCATTATGGGGTGTACACATATGTCCATCTCCTCAACTCATAATACCACAGCCACAGAGAGCTCTCTGTTTTCATGTATGATGTGTATGTAGATGGTATTATGGTATATCATCATATGTTTACTTATGTACGCATCCATAAAAGCACGTGCATTTTCCCTTGAGCCACAAATATAATTTTATTAGATAGGCAAATAGACATGGCATCTTTCAACTTCCTCACTAATAATAATTTTTTTTTTCATCTTTCGTCGTCGTCGTCCTCTTCTTTTCTTATTGGTAGAACCGTTGTTGTAATTAGGCTATATACATAATAAAAAAAGTATGTGTACCTGTATACTGTATATATAGCCATTGTCCATTCGCTACTTTTGCCATCATTACCAAATAGTCACAGAATGACATGGCAAGAAAAAAAGGGAAGAAAAAAAGTACATTTCGTATTAAAATATATGTACATTCCATATTATTTTATATAATCAGCAAGGTTGAATCTTGGCCTACATACCTTTTTTTTTATAACAATAATACTAAATAGTAGGTGCACCCTTTGCCTTATTACTCTGCTGCTGCTGCTGCTACTACTGCTTGTCATGACGATCATAATATCGTCGACCATCATCATCATCATCACAAAAAATCGATTCCCCTTTCTCCTGATTGCCAAATAGATGAAAATAAAAGGATACATTGTATAAAAAATATCAGCCAAAAAAATACTTTCATTCCAAAAGTGCTTGTAGCCCACACACACGAAATGTACATGACTACTATACTATTACTGTTAACTTACATATTTATTAGCAGTAGTGACATATATTTCATCATAGCGCAATAGTAATAATAACGATCATGATCATCTCCAAAAAAAAAGTTCCAACATTAAGGTGTTCGTTTACCAAAAAAGTCAGTAAAAAAGTACTGTGCTCCATACTTATATGCAATCAATGCAAAATGACACATTTTTTTCACATGCATTCATATAAAAAAGAAAAGTACTCTCTAGGGAATAAAAAAAGATGAGGGACCAAAGTGGACAGAAAATAATAATAAAAAGAGGAAAAAAGTGGGGAAAAAGTGGGAAAAAAACTTTATAACTTTATGTTTTCTTTCATAAAAGAAAATATATTCTTCTTCTAGCTTACTGATGTCGTCCACTTTTTTTGCAGAAAAAAAAGTTGATAGAAACACGCACATACAAGAGAGAAAAAACAGGAGAAAAGAGTAATTATTATGCGCATATTAAATGAGCTCATCCTTTATATCTAATTTTTTTCCCTTCTGTTTCTGTTATTGTTGTTGCCACTAACTGATTGTAAATGGTGATATATGTACATATCATCTATATTCTAATGTGCATGTTGATGGGGTACACATGGATATAATATACAATAATATTACACGCACGCTCGTATAACGCATTACAATGGATGATGAATAAGGCACCCATGCATGATTTCAATATTGATAAAGATGGTAATGATAATGTCATGTCGTTTTTTTATACCTTTTGTACACGGTCTTCTTCACCATCACTACTACGACTGTATAGTTTATTAGTAAGTAGTTGTTGTAGTAGTCAGCCAACAATGCCAGTTATTTTTCATTTTCATTCCTTCAGCTCCAGTAGTATGTGGTGTGTGTGTGTAGGAGCAGTATATTACAACATGTCATGTTGCATGAAATGTGTAGTGCTAGTGTCCAGTTCTGGGGAAAAAAAGAAAGAAGTCTATCCCGAAATACCCACCACCATCAGACAAGCTCACTTCCCTGCTACGCCTAGTTCATTGTCATTTCCCGTTTTTTTAGTATCCTGTGTGACGATGATGATAAGGATGATAATGTGTGCACAACAACAGTGCTATAATATACTTAGCTCTGCTGCTGCTGTATAGTTTATTATTATTATTACTACAAAAATATAGATATGATGAATGTGTGTGTTAGCAATGTCAATGGAGGAGAAAAGGATAAAAAGGTGTAGTAGGTATTGCATGTATATATAGCCATGTGACTCTTCTTCTTCTTCATTTTAGTTACATAAAAACGAGGCATAGGAATCTTGCATTTTTAGCAGGCTTCTTGCTACATAGAGCTCTGTTGTATTTTTTTCTTCTTTTTTTCTCTCTATATATTTGGGTTAGTTGACGGCTGATTGACTCGCTTGCTCCCGTGGCGAGATAAAAGGGAGAAAACAAGAAAAGAGTATTTATCTGGAACATCGCAAGGGAAAATATCGATGATAGTAGTAATGATGTTGAAGTAAAAAGCATTTAAGGATGCAAGCATAATATATGAAAATGTCCACTTCCTTTTTTTTGCTGTCTTTTGTAACCCTTTTACTATCGCACATCCCAACCCACCACTACGACACAAGCACACAACTATATATAATATAATATACAGCTATGCAAGCAAAGTTGAGTAGTTGAGCTCACCACTCTCTCTCTCTCTCTCACACACACACACGAAAATATCGATGTAACAGGATTATAATAAAAAATGGAAGGGAATATAATATTTGTGCTAACTGTGGCAATATATCATCATCATCATCAATATCACAACCACCATGATGAAAGGCACTAACCAAGTCTAGTCTAGCATATTGGGTCTTATGCTCACTCAAGTCTGAAACTTGTTTGCAAAGAAAGTAATCAGATTTAAGGTGATCGTGTGTGCATGAAGGTATGTCTATGTAGTTTTTTTTGTATGAGCTGTGTGCACCCCGAAATAAAAAAAATATATCAAAGAAGAGAAGAAAGTAGGGTAGATGTGTAGGGATAATGGGATGAACTGCTGCTGCTACTACTACTTCTACAAAACACAGCCATATTCTTTTTACCTTTTTCTCTTTTTTTCGTGCAAAAAACATGTTAGCTTGTTTGCCCACTGTCTATATAGGTGTAATTAACCAAAAAACACATAAAACACATTTTATCTACTTTTTTTTAACAATATTGAAATAATATATGCAATTGCGAGAAGAAAAAGAAGAGACTTGTGTGTGTGTGGCATATACATAACATGTGGAAAATGTAAAATAAAATAACTTACTGTTTGTGAGAATGTTTAGAGACTTATGGAAAAAAATATTTTTTTTTGTATTTTTTCTTATATATTCTTGTTCCACCGTTCCACCGTCAAAATTGCTGAATACTTTTCCCCTGTCTTACCTTGATTGTCTGTCTGTCTCTGTTTGGGAAAATCGTGACAGTTCGACTTCAATGACAGCATCCAAGAGGAGAGTTTCCATTACCTCGTTTTTGACTTGTAAGTGAACACTTTTCACTCAACGCACAAAAAAATGTATATATGCAAAATGAAGGAAAAAATAATGTTATGAATAAATTACAATGAGAATTCATTATTATTTATGATGAGTCTATATTATCAAATAAATATTTATGCAAAATGTATACATATAAATTGTATTTAATGTTGTTATGTTTTTTTTCTTTCACGTTTCTTGTTTGTTTTCATGTACTTGTCTTATTGCTACTGTGGAACAGAGTAACGGGAGGAGAGTTGTTTGAAGATATAGTAGCTCGTGAATTTTATAGTGAGGCAGATGCTAGTCATTGCATTCAACAGATTCTTGAGAGTGTCAATCATTGTCATACGAATGGAGTTGTTCACCGAGATTTGAAGGTAGGATTATATATATTGTAGTATGTTAAATCATTGTGTGTGTTCACAAAGTAAAGTATAGCCATGTTTTTTTGTCTTGTATTTGTTTATGATGATATCATTATCATGCTTTTGTTATTCGTGACATTACAACAATACTGGATTATTATTATGATAGACGTATAATGTTTTGTTGGCTATTATATATTTTGAGTTGAGTGTGATAATAAGAGTTAAATGATGATAATTTATTGTGGATTTGTATTTGTGTGTTTGTCATGTACTTCTCATTGTAGCCTGAGAACTTATTGCTGGCGAGTAAGCAGAAAGGCGCAGCAGTGAAATTAGCAGACTTTGGGTTGGCGATAGAAGTGCAAGGGGAGCAACAAGCGTGGTTCGGCTTTGCTGGGACGCCAGGTTATTTGAGTCCTGAAGTGCTCAAGAAGGAGCCCTACGGAAAGCCTGTTGATATTTGGGCTTGTGGTAAGCTCTTTTTCTTTTGCTCTTGAAATACTATAATATTATGCTACTGGCATATTATGCACATATAAGTTTGAACAAATTAAAAAAAATATATATAAAAAGCATGAGATGACGAATGGGATATTATTAGATTTGTTTTACATTTGTTTTTTTGGAGTTGATTTTCGTGATTGTCGTGAATCGTGACCGTCTCATTATTTTGTCATGTTTGCTTTATGAATTACTTATTGCTACTTTACAGGTGTGATCCTGTATATATTGTTGGTGGGTTATCCTCCATTTTGGGATGAGGAACCAACATCGGCTCTACGCTCAGATCAAGGCAGGTGCTTATGACTACCCGAGCCCGGAGTGGGATACAGTCACAGCTGAGGCCAAGAATCTTATCAACCTCATGCTCACTGTTAACCCCAACAAGAGAATTACCTCAACTGAGGCTCTCAAGCATCCCTGGATTTGCGTAAGTTTTCCTTTTTTTCAATTTCAATCATATGTCCATTATTTATCTAAATCCAAAAAAAAAATAAGACAAAATGTTTCAATCATTCAATTGGATTGGAACAACAAAAGATATATAATATATATTTTTCCAATTTTCTTGTACATGTTTTATCCACGTGTACGTTACTGATTTAAAATGTTATACTTTATTTGTGTATTTTTTATCCTGCAGCAACGAGAACGAGTGGCTAGCCTTGTGCACAGACAAGAGACTGTGGACTGTCTCAAGAAATTCAACGCAAGGAGGAAACTCAAGGGAGCCATCCTTACTACAATGCTTGCCACCCGAAATTTCTCCAGTAAATAATTTATTCTCTAAACACCTATCAATTTTTCAACTCTTTTTCTTTTCTTCTCATATTACAAGGCAGTGTGATATAGCACACATATATCTACCTACATCCGATTATGTGGATTGACAAGCTTGTTAAAATTTCATGGCTACTTTTTTTATTTCTAAAAAATATCTCCGTTTTTTGCTCAATTTTCATTTTGCATATTTTGTTTACCCTACACAGCCCGGAGCATAGTAAACAAGAAAGGTGAAGCAGGTGGGACCGGCTCACTCACCTCAGCATCACGGCTCGCAAGTGAAGGAGTCAACCGACTCTTCCACAACCATTGAAGATGATGACGTCAAAGGTTAGTCCCAATCACTCATTCCATTTTCAATCACTTCATTATTTATAGTTTTTTTTCTCTCTCTATCTCTCTTTGTCTTTTTTAACAACCTTCCTCTAACACATCTATGATTAGTACTACTACTATCTACTTCATATAGTATTATTAAATTACTATATTTAGCTGTAAAAAAATCTATCTATTTTAAAGTAAAATAACAACAAATACGTAATAATCCAGTTTTGCTTGTTCAAAAATATACAAATTCTCTCTTTTTATCATCACACACACTTTTCTTCTCTTTAAAAAAATTTATTCTAGTAAGTATACAGTTTCTTCTTTGTAGTTTAAAAAAAATACACACATTTTTTTCTATCTTTCTCTTTTTATATAGTTTTAACTTATTTATATATATACATAATAATATATAATAATATATATTACATATATTATATTTCTAACATTTTTTCTCTCACTCTCCATCGTTTTTTATACTTTTACTCTTATTGATGTTCCTTCTTCTGTCATCCTTACGTTTGAAAGATTTAAAAAATAAATTGAGAAAAAAAAATTTATAATGCGTAGGAGTATATTTATATATTTTCAGTAGAAAGTTGTCATCTTTTTTGAACATGTTACAATATAGTTCGCAGTATTGGTAGTAGCAGAAAAAAATATTTGGATTTGAAAATATAATTATTCTAAAAGTAGGTAGAATATTTTTTATAGAGTCTCTTTCTCAGACATGCACCAAACCATGCAAAAATAATTAATATAACAAATTTTTTGCTGAGAATTTTTGTTGTTTGAAAAAAAAAACGTTTTAATTTTGTTGTATCTCCCGTAGCCTAATGTACCGTTTTTTTACTTAAACAAAAAAAGAAAAATAAGCTAACCTGAGTTTGTCTATGGAAAAAACATTATTAAAATATTCCGCCAATTAAAAAAAGTTTGTTTCCTTTTTATTCCTGAAAAAATATTGTCATTTTTTTGCAAAATAATCATTAAAAAATGTTTGACGTTTCTAGAATTTATTATTGTGTGGCAACAATACATTATCATTATTATCTTTGTACTAACCATTTTACTGATTTTTGCAACGACACACAGAATGGTTTTTTTGTGTACTACTACAATATTCAGCTATGAATAACCTACCGTTACATAATATATATGATGAAAGCAGAGATAATGAGTTTTTTGTTTGATGATATATTTTTTACAGTAATATCGCTATACATATTATGAAAGGATTATTTTATACTAGATTTATAAAACAAAACTTTTTACTACTAATTATTTTAACTTGTGATGGTGATACTTATTTATGATGATTGTTTATATACTTTTTACTACTTAACTTGGTTTTCTCTCTCTCTCTTTCTCTGTATTTGTGTTTTGTGCAAGAAAAAAATATATTTATTATTGTCTCTTATTATATAAAAAAAAGTTTGTATACCTACCAAACCTATCTACTTACAAGAAAGAAAAAAATGATAAAAATTTCTCGGGGAAAAAAAATCTTTTATGATGATGATGATGATATGATGAGTATACAAAAATTTATCTACTTAACTACGTAGTATTTTGGTAGCTCGCTATTGTACATATTTTTTTGTGTAAAAAAAACGTTTACAAAAAAATTGTATTTAGAAATTTGACTACTACTACTTCTACTTACGTAACACAAAAGCTAGGTTTAAAAAAATATAGATATACTTTTAGATCTTCTATTATAGTTACTAGAGTACTACGGAGGAATATACATGATACTTTTTTTTTGCTTTTTGTTACACAATCAGAAATTTTTTCACAAGCGTTCGTTATTTTTTTTTTCGGGGGTGACAAATAATAATTTTTGTTATCATCTTTTATCTCCCTTTTTTTGTTATCATCTTCTTCTTCTTCTTTATTTTTAGTTTGTCTGATTTAATTTTTTTTTAAAAAGTTTTTGTCTTGTGTAATCTTATCGTTTGTTTGAGAATGAGCGTTTGTATGGAAAATTTTATACATAATAATATCTATCCACTTTTTTTCATGTGGAATCATGTTTCTTAACTGCTATATACATTACTACTATAATACACATATTTGAAGAAAAAAAAGTTTTTTCTTTTTTGCTTCTTTGCATATTATTATTATTATTATTATTAATATATCATTATAGATATATATACATTATCTTTAAAAAGCTGTATTATTAATAGCGTTCTATATATCTATCTATTTCTATAAAATGCACATATAAATATATATACTATTTCTCTATAAAAATA